>JAOYMR010000003.1:22861947-22873143 GCA_025802075.1 Tenebrosternarchus preto | reverse complement strand
CGTCTTAAGACGTACAAATTTGCCGTGTTAACACGGACGTCATTCTAGGCGTTATGACCCAAAGGGCGTTCCATAGTTATGACCCAAAGGGCGTTCCATAGTAATGCTCGTGTAGTTTCCTCGCGATCGATAACGTGGACGCTGATGCTGCTTGAGCAGCAGGGCACGTGAGGAGAACGACACCCTGTAGTTCAGATCGTCCACGTCGTGTAGATTGACGCGCCAATAATAGCCTAATGCATTTATCGTAACCTTTAATGTAACCTCCCACAGCATTATATCACTATTGTGTTTACAGGAATACAAACACAAAATCGACACAACGGCCAAGTGACGTAGACATTTTAAACGGCCAACGATTCGTGCTGCCTGTGACGTTAATTTGAAACGCGCTGTTCAGTTTTAGTGCGCATTGGGTGATATGTGGTACCAACGTCTCTTCAGATTCAAAACGTCTGTCCCTCTGACCAATTAAACTAATTAAACTCCATGTTAGAATTCTACAGCCAATGAATCTGTTCTGTGTAGTGCCGAGTGTTTATTACACCTTCATAGACTTCATCGTTAGGGTAGCTGCGTGAAGATCTAGATCATATTACACGTTTGAAAAGCTACACCATCCCCACAGCCCTCCAACGTGGAGACATGTTAAGAAAGCCCGCTAGAGGGCGCTGGAGGATTCGTCTGCGCCCGAATCAGACGAAACTCTGATTCAGGTTTCGTCTGTGCTCAGTTGAATAGCAAACAGCTTTGTATAACAAATACAAAAGAAACCTGTTTGATAGCGATGAGACAATAAGTGACTTATTCTGGTGTGTGGAAAACAATCAGCATCAAAATGAAACGCTAAATAAACAAAAGCCCTTGGGTTTAAGTGAGGTGAAAGTAAAGGTGCTCCTGATAAACTGATCAATAAACTGATCAAGCTTCCCTTGGACTAAATCTGCAAGTGCACACGTCTCTCTGCAGCCACAAAACCATGTGACACTGAGACTCATGTGTATGTGTGTGACACTGAGATTCATGTGTGTGTGACACTGAGATTCATGAGTGTGTGTGTGCATGTGACACTGAGACTGGGTTCTCGGGCTTCATTCTGCAGCCATTCACAGAGCTACTCTTTATTGGTGTGTGTGTGTGTATGTGGTTGTGGGCGTGTTTGTATGTGTGTGTGTATGCATGTGTGTGTGTGTAGGTGTCTGTGTGTGTAGGTGTGTGTGTGTGTGTATGTGTGTGTGTATGTATTCTCATATAAGCCACATATCAAATCAGTACATAATTTCTACTCAGCTTCACAATCAAAGAAATAATATCAAAGGAATAATATCAAAGCCAATGAGTGTTTAGTTACATAGATCAGATCTTTTCATAAACAGACCTTTAAAATAAAGGTACATCTTTTTAAGCTTTTGTAGGTTGATAAAAGCAAGTCATCTCTGTAGTTAGTAATATGAGTTCCTATTCAGAGGCTGGTATTGTTTGTAAATCACAAATAGTCGGAAGTTAAAAGTTATTCAGCAATTATCATCTCTAGCTTAAGGTTCCATTATTAGTAAAGGATATGACATCGTAAGAGTGCTCAATCACACACACGCACATACATACACACACACACACACACACACTGGACATAAAGGATATGACATCGTAAGAGTGCTCAATCACACACACGCACATACATACACACACACACACTGGACATAAAGATTACACACTTGGGAAGCCTCCCACATAATTGAAATACTAAAGGAGATGGGGACCATCATCATATAGGGGATTATAATAAACTCTCCGCAATCCAGGACAGTCAAAATGAATGTGATATGTAGATCCTTACATTTATGTACACTACCGCTTTACAGGCCCACCCCCTTCTAAATCCCACATTTGGTATGGTCCCACTTTTGGCTACCAAACAGCGGCCACTTCCATCATCTCCATACAGGGGAGCTCACTTGAGGAGAGACAAGTCATCACCAAAGTCGCCAGCACCCAGGGAGCGCAGGCAGCGTGCACAGCGCCACTGACAGACCATGAGGCAGAGGGGCAGCATGAAGAGGGCGCAGATTCCCGCCATGATGTAGGCAATGGTCATGAGGGTGGACTCGTCTGTCTGGGGGATGTTGTATCCACAGTCCTCCAGCTCCAGGCCATGGAAAGGACCTTCGACTGAGGCTGTCCGGAATTCATCATGAACTAGAGAGGACATAAACACACACAATAACTAGAGAGATTAGATAAATACACATGATATAGAGAGAGGAGATGAACACACACATGCATGCACACACACACAGTGTCACTGTGTATGAGCTGTGTTTGGTGTGAAATAATCATTGCTGGCAGTTTCCCAGAATCATTAATTTATCATGAGTTTTAGCCACAAAATAAACCCGCACTCTGCTGAAAACAAACATTAATGCTATTAAGGACTTTAAAATCAAACATTACACAATAAAGAACATAAGATCCTTAAAAATAAGTGTAAAACACAAACAGCTCTTACATTTATCCTAAAAATGAGCTACAAAGCACCTTTACTGAAGTTAAATAGGGTTATAATATACAAAACATCTGTTTTCTTCCCTACCATGACAGGTGCTGACAGCGAATCCAATCCGCTTGTATTGGCGGTCAAACACGACATAGAAGCCCTCCATGATGACGGCCCCCATCACTGTCCCTGTGCTGGACTGAGACACTGCAAACTTGTAGCAGTCCTCCTGCACTGAGGCCACGTCCTCCACGGGCCGGAGGTACTGCTACACAGCACAGGAACACAGTCCTGGACATTAACACACACACAACATACACACACACACACACTCACACACACACTGGTACATACACAGTCAAACACATACACAGATGCACACACACAGGCATGCATACTCACATGCACATACAAACATGTACACACTCATACACACAGATACCCTCGCATGCACACACATACATGCACACACACACATATACATGCAGACACACACATGCACACCACTCACGTCACCTGGGGCAGGATGGAGATGCGGAAGGACTGGTTGTGGTTCTCACTCATCAGGTAGAGGGAGATGACAGGGAAGATGTGCCAGGGGGTTGTGCCAGTCTGCCAGCACACCAGCTGCTCACCCAGCCAGAAACCCGCAGGAAACTGCTCTGTCTGAACCAGCCAGGAGGAAAAAAGGGAAATGGAGAAAAAAGATGTATAGTCAGAGAGAGAGAGAGAGAAAGAGAGAAAGAGAGGTATACTGAAACAGAGAGCACTACCTCACACCCTCACACACCAAAGCACTACCTCACACCCATATGCACCATAACGCTACCTCACACCCTCACACACCATAACGCTACCTCACACACCAGAGCACCTCACACCAGAACACTACCTCACACCCTCACACCATAATGCTACCTCACACAGAGAACTTTCGGGTCTATCTGAGCTACACTAGATATTCCAAGTATCCCTAAGCACTCTGTAAGTCGCTCTGGATAAGAGCGTCTGCCAAATGCCAGAAATGTAAATGTAAACTACCTCACACAGCATAATGCTACCTCACACCCTCACACATCAGAACACTACCTCACACCAGAACACTACCTCACAACCTCACACAGCATAATGCTACCTCACACCCTCATACACCAGATAGTGACTTGAATCCTGTGGGCAGCATCAACCAAATGTGCACGTCAACCTGCCGGACATTCAGTCCAGCACATGGCAGGAGAGACTTGGTGCCAAGCAGGTACACAGCACACAGGAGCTAACGCATGTCCTTTCTCCCTGTTCTCCCCTTCCAGACTAGGGTTATAGGGTTAGGGTCAGGGTTAACGCAGGTCCTGACTCCTCTGTCCCAGACTAGGGTTAGTGTTAGGGTTAGTGTTAGGGTTAAGGTTAGTGTTAGGGTTAACGCAGGTCCTTCCTCCCTGTCCCAGACTTCTCAAGAAGAAATACCACTGACCGAAGACGCTGCCTCGATGGCCGCCACAGCCGCCTGGAACACCTTCCGAGGGAGACGCAGGTTTGTCGTGCCACTGTCAACAATACTCTTATCATAGTTATACTGAAACAGAGAGAGAGAAAGAGACAGAGAGATAGAAACATGAAGTGTCATCTTCACACTTTAATTCTAAAGGTAACAAAGAAGAACTGGGACGTTTCTCCTCTTTCTCACCTCTTTGCAGTCCATGTTCAGATCTTGTCCGTTGACTTCAATGCGTACGATAATGACCTCATAATACCATTCTCGGCGAATCGGAGTGTACCACACCTCCCCCACGTAAAGGGACGGGTCCATCCCACCAATAATCTGCGACAGTTTTTTGATATGAGTTTATTATATATATATGGGTTAATTATCTTATGATGTTTGTAATAAGGGATTGTCATTGAATCTCTAACAATATGTCATCATACTCATGTTACTACGTCACACATGTCTTCCACATGGTCGTACCATGCTCCCCCCCACAGTGGCGCTGCCCAGGCTGTGGTTCTGGGTGAAACCCACACCACACAGCTGCAGGGAAAACAGATTAGGCACACTGGTTTGCCGCACCAGAGAGTCGAAGAAGGGCTCCAAGCTTTCGTCAGGCTGAGAGGACCAGCAGGACAAAACAGGACAAGACAGGAGAGGACAGCGTGGATATTGGACATTATTTAAATAGAGTATTTTTAAATAGAGTATATTTAAATAAAGAATCGTTTCTGCAGAAAAACTCATTCAGTCAACACACCCCAACAACTGACACACAGAACCCTCCCACACAAGTGTGTGGAAACCCCACCACTACACGCATGTGTGAAACACACCCCACTACCCGTGTGTGCGGAACCCACCCTGGCGATCTCTGCATAAGCCAGGCCCAGGATACCCTCCCAGTTGGAACCATTGATGAAGAAGCGGTCAGACTCTGTGATGGCAGCGATGTTGGCCCTTAGAGACACGGCCGGCCCGTGGGGAACAGACACCACGTCTGTCCCCAACTCCCCCTCCCAGCGGCCCTGTGTGTACGGCACATACACTCTCGCCCCCACATCCCTGTACGACGTGGATCTGAAGAGCAAAACATCAACTAATTGTTTTATTCCAGGAATGTAAAGCAACAATTTAAACTTCTGAACAACCGTAGCAGCAGCAACACTGACAGAGACACGTGGAGCTGGACCACACACACACACCACACACACACACACACACACACACACACACACGCCCGAACACACCACAACACCACGTGTGGTGTGTGTGTGTTGTGTGTTCTGGTGTGTGTGGTGTGTTGTGGTGTGTTCGGGCATGTGTGTGGTGTGTGTGTGTGTGTGGTGTTTGTGGTGGTGTGTTTGGGCATGTGTGTGTGGTGTATGTGGTGTTTGTGGTGGTGTGTTTGGGCGTGTGAGGTGTGTGTGTATGTGCGGTGTGTGTGTGTGTGTGTATATGGTGTGTTGCTTTGGTTAGCCCAGTGCTCACAGGGACCGGTGGTAGTAGCGACTCAGGAAGGGGTGGGCTGATGCTCCAACCGCAAAGTTGCTGCTTCCTGTGTCCACCAGGATATTGAGCTGCAACACAAACACACGGGAGAACTTGGGATGACAAACTGCTCTTTCATTACCCCTACAAGGGCAGTCAACTCCCCCCCAACCTCTGTATTACTGATCAACCTGATCTGCCTTTGTGAGTCACTGACTGTGCAAAATATGATACAGAATGAGAGTAAGAAAGACAGAGAGACAGGCAAAGAGAGAGAGAGAGAGAGAGAGAGAGAGGGAGAGACACTCAAACAGTAGTAGCTGGATGTTTCTCATACAGAGGGATGGAGCACTCTGTGACCTCCACATGCCCTGCTTCTGTCTGCCATCCTGATTCTGAATCAGTGTACTGCTGAATTGTTCATTCTGAATCAGTGTACTGCTGAATTGTTCATTCTGAATCAGTGTACTGCTGAATTGTTCGTTCTGAATCAGTGTACTGCTGAATTGTTCATTCTGAATCAGTGTACTGCTGAATTGTTCGTTCTGAATCAGTGTACTGTATTGTTCACACCAGTTTACTAATACAAAGATGTAGTTTTAAAGGCACTGCTTACAGATCTGTCATTGCAGGTCATGAGCGATTTTAAGGAATGTTCTGGAAGGGCTCCTCAGAAGCTCCCCCCACTCCCTGCCTCCCAGACCTGCCCTGCCTGCTGACTCTGCACAGCTCTCTGTCTCTCTCTCTCTCTGTCTCTCTCTCTCTCTCCCACACTCTCCGTCCTACATATTCATCCTCACTTCACACTTCCATAGACAGAGAGATAGGAAGAGAAAGAGAGATAAAGAGAGTGTGAGAGAGAGAAAGGAAGAGAGAGAGAGAAAGGGAAAAAGAGAGAGAGATAAAGGAAAAGAGTGAGAGTGAGAGAAAGGAAGAGAGACAGAGAAGGGGAAAGAGAGAGAGAGATAAAGGAAGAGAGAGACAGAGAGAGAAAGGAACAGAGAGAGAGAAAGGGAAAGAGAGAGAGAGGAAGACAGTCTTCCTTCCCCCTCTGACTGCTGAATCCACATTCTGCCCCCAATACCCTCCAACTACTGAACACAAAAAACACACACTCACTCATACAAACACACACTCACTCATACAAATGCACACTCACTCATACAAACGCACACTCACTCATACAAACGCACACTCACTCATACAAACACATGCCTAGGAGCATTCACACACAAACACACAATCACGCACACACACACACACACACGCACACACACTCTGACCTCCCTTCTGCACATTACACTGCAGCACACGGAAGTCAGTGATGTGATTTCAACTCAACGACACGGCCGCAGTAACTGCTAGTCCTCACACAACACAGCTGCTCTGAGCACAGGCGTGATAACAAAACAGTTATTGTTACTCTCAACAAATTGTAAATTCAAATTACCACAACACAGCTCATGCAGTAAATGGATAAGAAGAAATGTCACGTGACATGTGCTGTCAGTATCTATCCACATTCATATGATTTGCGTCACTGTTAAGATAAATAAAAACACAAGCGTGTCACATAGCAGTATTCTGACCTTTTGTGGCGGTGTGCCTACAGCCATTTCGACGTAGTAACCTTGTCCCGACTTCCCACGGAGATTGTCGATCATGTCCAAAAAATTAATGTCACCGGTTCCTCTACGTTTGCGTACCGCCCTCTGGGGGTCATTCTCCGGGGAGCGCAGGCCTCGCCGCACGGGCACGCGGAGGACCGCAGATCTTGGGCGTTGCGCTCCTGCGTTGGCGCCGGAGATGTTGACTTCAAACAGGGACAAGATTGTCCACGAAAGTAAGAGCAAACGATGACACAGTGTCTTCATCGTTCGAGGAGTCTTTTCTTTCAGGACCTGCAAATCCAATTTTATTCAGCGATTTGGAGACCAATCATTTGACATTGTAACCAAAATGCTGGTAAGAAATTATACAGTTCACTGTGTGTTCTGAAAAAAATCCGACAACTTTATCAAGATAACACTCGAACGAGAATTGTCACCCGTCTTCGCCATCCGAGACAGATTTGTCGTTGTAGAAACCTACTCGTATCATTCTTTCCGTTGTGTGCAGTATATTTAGTAACAGGTTACTGCGCTCGACACCCAATGACCATAGCAAGCCTCGTCTTCTTGAAAGTGAATTATCAAAATAGGAAAGAGATGACCATGATAAAATGTAAATATATAAGTAAAAAAATAACAAAAACATACGTTGCAACGGAATGTCTGTGATTTCGTCGAGGGTTCGCTAAAATGAATTCTCTATTAATATCTTGCAGTTTACCGTTCTCTATTAATATTACACCAGTTTACCGTTCGGTTTCTCCAAAATTCTCTTCCATCACGTTGCCACCCATAATCGGCGTCTGCCCGTTCCCTAAGCACCTCCTGCCTCCGTCTCCTCCATCTTTCCTCGCATCCGTGCGCACTGAACGCATCTCGGGGCAAAATAATGTGAAACGCGTTCAGTGTCGAGCATTATGGGACATGTAGTTTCAATGGCATGTAGGCAAGTGAATGTTTTATACTCTCTAACGTTACGCGCGTATTTTTAAAAAGGCAGACAAATTATCTCAAAATGTACTCACTGTCATTTCCTGTATATTAGTAATTACGTTTATAAGATTACAAAATAGGCTATCTCAAATATGAATGTACATAATTTCAACGACAACTCATTAAATAACAATCAGTAACAATCAGATGATATATGCAGGTCCAAAACCTTGTGTTACGATCTTAATGAGGTTCACGCGGTAGAATGTAACATCCATGTGTAGTAATCTAGTATTAGACGCAATTAATCCAGTACTAAACATAATCTAGTATTAGACGCTATTAATCCAGTACTAAACATAATCTAGTATTAGACGCTATTAATCCAGTACTAAACGTAATCTAGTATTAGGCACAATTAATCCAGTACTAAACATAATCTAGTATTAGACGCTATTAATCCAGTACTAAACATAATCTAGTATTAGACGCTATTAATCCAGTACTAAACATAATCTAGTTTTAGAAGATATTAATCCAGTACTAAACGTTATTTAATCCAGTACTGCTGGATTTGTGTAGGTCTGGTGCTGCATGTAAGACATTTGAACTATTTCACTATTGCACTGGTTTCTCCATAATGCCTGTTCACTCCTTCAAACCATTTGGGTCAATAATAAAACAAGGGTTAGGGTTAAAAATAAAATAGGGGTTAGGGTTAATAATAAAACAAGGGTTAGGGTTAAAAATAAAATAGGGGTTAGGGTTAATAATAAAACAAGGGGTAGGGTTAAAAATAAAATAGGGGTTAGGGTTAATAATAAAACAAGGGGTAGGGTTAATAATAAAACTAGGATTAGGGTTAATAATAAAACAAGGGGTAGGGTTAATAATAAAACTAGGATTAGGGTTAATAATAAAACAAGGGGTAGGGTTAATAATAAAACTAGGATTAGGGTTAATAATAAAACTAAGATTAGGGTTAATAATAAAACAAGGGGTAGGGTTAATAATAAAACTAGGATTAGGGTTAATAATAAAACTAGGATTAGGGTTAATAATAAAACTAGGATTAGGGTTAATAATAAAACAAAGGTTAGGGTTAATAATAAAACTAGGATTAGGGTTAATAATAAAACTAGGATTAGGGTTAATAATAAAACAAAGGTTAGGGTTAATAATAAAACTAGGATTAGGGTTAATAATAAAACTAGGATTAGGGTTAATAATAAAACAAGGGTTAGGGTTAATAATAAAACTAGGATTAGGGTTAATAATAAAACTAGGGTTATGATTAATAAAAAAACCCTTCAGCTTTTAAATGTGGGACATGGAATGATGGACATCCACACATTTCTTTCCACATCTCTTTCTTCATCCATAATGTACAATTGTTTTTACATAAATGGCTTTGGCTCAAGTTAGAAAACGTTTGTTCATTAAATAATTACTTATATAACTTTATTTATTTACCAAAATATTTTCATATGAAAAGACACACTGAAACGTACCCATAAAATATATAGCTTCACGTTGGTTTTTATATTTTTATTTCATTTTATACTGATTAGTTTATATGCTGCTTGTGTTATTTAGCATTACTTCTCTGAGCGTAACAGATCATTTCAAAAGCACTGCCAGCTGCTCTGTGGTCAGTCTTATCATTGTTGAGTGAAGAGGCCTTATCTTGTGATACGAGCTTTGATGTTGGCTACACTCCACCTTAACATCATCAGAATGTCATTGTTTCCACATTCAGTTTCATAATTAAAGAAAAATCGTTTGTAAATGTTGAGGTCCAGACCTCAGTGTGCATTCCAGCCCTGTATCTGGTAATTAGGTTCAATATTTTGTATTGCTTAACACAATATTAATTATTTAAAAGAAAATGGCCTCTTGGATTTAGATTTTAGTTTATTCTCATAATGCTGAAAAACTACATTCACTGTGACACGACCTCTGCAAGCTGAAAGGAGTCAAAGCAGACAATGAAGTGCAGCTTTAAGAATAACCATGATGCTGATTTTCTCTTAACTCAGCTGGCCTCTCTCTCGTCTCTCTGGACTCTCCCACTGGCAGAGAGAGGGGACGGCACTAGAAGATGAATGGGCATGAGAATCTTTCTCCCTTCGCCTCCTGTCAGTGGTACTGGCCACTTCCTCGGTGAATGGAAGGCCTCGTTCACTGTGTGGTGAAAGGCCAGTCAATCTATACTGAACTGAACAAAGAAAGAAAGAATGAAAAAAGAAAAGAAATAAAAAATAAATCTTGTGATATAGATCTTAAGATCTCCCTGTTGTTTTCCCATTAAAGCTACATATTTATTTAAAAAACACAATAATCAAATTTTTTTTACTGAACATCATTTAGATAAAAGTTCATTATCTTGCTAAGTTAGAGCATATCATTACCTTTCAAATTTCTTTAACTTTGTTATTTATGTTATTCTTACAGAGAACAAATGTATTAGTGTGTCCTATAGTGAACAGACGAGACCCACTGTTCACATGCTGTTTGGCTGTTGTCCTCTGGGTGGTGTTGGTAGCTGCCTTCAGCGATTTTCCTTCTTGTGGGCGCATCACCAAGGGGGATGGTGTCAGGCAAAGTCTGGATCCTCCTGACGGCCTGGTCCCATTACAGGAAGGTCAGGGTTATATTAGAACTGCACTCACCAGTTCTACACAGTCAGTACAGCCATGTAGGTTCCAGCTGTGGATGTTTATATGACCAGAACAGTTTATGGTTTTGCAACATATGGGCATGTGGGAAGTATATGACTAACCTTAACCCTGCATTTTCAGCCTTTTTACCATTAAATTGTTCTGGTCTAGTGGCAATAAAGATGTTATAATGGAGGTTTTTATGATAATGGTAATGGATGATCAAAACACATAAACACAATGTCAACTCTAACCCTAACACAACACCAACTCTAACACTAACACAACACCAACTCTAACACTAACACAACACCAACTCTAACACTAACACAATACCAACTCTAACCCTAACACAACACCAACTCTAACACTAACACAACACCAACTCTAACACTAAGACAACACCAACTCTAACACAATACCAACTCTAACCCTAACACAACACCAACTCTAACCCTAACACAACACCAACTCTAACACTAACACAACACCAACTCTAACACTAACACAACACCAACTCTA
>JAOYMR010000003.1:22840821-22851508 GCA_025802075.1 Tenebrosternarchus preto | reverse complement strand
TCTAACACCAACCCTACACCATCATCTAACACCAACCCTACACCATCATCTAACACCAACCCTACACCATCATCTAACACCAACCCTACACCATCATCTAATACCAACCCTACACCATCATCTAATACCAACCCTACACCATCATCTAACACCAACCCTACACCATCATCTAACACCAACCCTATACCATCTCTCTGCACAGTCATGATTCAGTAGGTATATTGTTATTCATTTTAGAATTCTTTTACTCAGTTTTATACCTGCAAGAACTGTTATTAGAGTGAACTGCACTGCAGACAGGCTGAATAAGGCACTTAAATCAGTGTACAAACATCATGTCCTGCTGAGGGCTGCAGCAGATTGGGATTGTGCAGCTCTACGATTAATCATTAATATTTAACATGCAGGAGTTCAGAACAAATCAACAGACTCCATGAAATCTGTATATTTTAAGAGGGACAGTCCTCACAACATGTTTTATAAATCAGCAAAAACCCTAAAACATGCCCTACTGAACAAGAGTAATGATCTGATATTTTTAAAGGTAACCGCCTGAATGTTTGAGATTCAGGCAATCTGGAACTCGTAGATACATTTGGATATGCACAATACAGCACACTAAACATTGGAAGATACAACACAGTAAATATTTGACTTATTGGCAGTTGGCAAAGAGTGAATCAGGAATGACCAGTACAAATCAACAATCAAATTTCACCTCCTGCTGCTAGCCTTTTTTCAAGTGATCCATTTTTTAGTTTTTATGTATTTATTAACATTATTTGCAAACAATCAAATAAAATGTTCAGTTCTTGTATGTACGAAATTTGGGGCATCGCTATCCTGTTCTGTATCAAACCTCTATTATTCAGGTTTAATAAAGGCACAGTAAACGACAAATAAAAGAACATGAATGAAAAAAAAAACACAATGAAAGAAATTCCTCAGTTGAATAAAGTGAAAGTCTTCCCCCACTGGGGTTATAGGATTGGGTTTATTGTTGTTGATTGTCAGTTGCGTTGTTGCTAATGGTAGCAGGTCCATAAACTAACTTACATTTTGTCAATATTGTTTTTCATCTATATCCATTATATTTTTATAGAGAACCCAGAACAGAGAGTCCTGCAGGAGCAGAATGAAAATGTTTATAATACAGTAACATATTCGGTACTCAGTAACATAATTCATTGAGCATGGTACATAGCACCACAGCACCAACTACAGTGCCACAGCACCAAGGCCACAGTACCACAGCATTACAGCATGAGGGCCACAGTGTTACAACACCACAGTATTACAGCACCAGGGCCACAGTGTTACAGCACCATATCGTTACAGCACCACAGCATTACAGCACCAAAGCGCTACAGTGTCACAGCATTACAGCACCACATTGTTACAGCACCATATCGTTACAGCACCACAGCATTACAGTGTCACAGCATTACAGTGTCACAGCATTACAGTACCACACTGTTACAGCACCACAGCGCTATAGCGTCACAGCATTACAGTGCCACAGTGTTACAGCATCACAGCGTTACAACACTACAATACCCACACCGCAGGCCAGGTTTTCCCTGACAGCAAGGAAAACCCTCTGATATTCACAAGCAATTCCATACAAGCCATCACAGTGGTGTTACATGCCACACAGCCTGCTGGACAACTGTCATCTCGTTCTGCTCTTCAAAACACAGCTTTAGCCACAAAAATGTATTCATGTATTTTATATGGGGTGTAAATCATATATTTTACATGTATAATATTGATTATTAAGTGCTAGAGACAGATAAACCTAAACTAGAGAGAGCATGCATCTCTGATTTACATGGATTATAGTGTAGAACATCTGGACATGTCTGTTTGAATATACACTTAGTTGCACATAATGAAATCAATAACCTTTGACCCTTTCTGAGTTGCACACAAAGGGTACTCTGTACATGCTCCTCACGGTCAATAGAGGAAAGGCTGACGTTGGTGATTCCCTCACAATCTGCTGTGTTTCACACAAGTTCCTTGTGCTGTTGGGAGAACAGGACTATGCCCAGCCTCTTCTTTGAGATTTTACAGAAAGGATACGTGCAGTTACATAAACTTTCATGTGGAAAAACAGCAATTTAGTTCATTTGTGAATCATTGGTGTTCATTAACATCGATATGTTCACTAACATAAAATAATATGTTCTACTAGTAACGTGTTTACACAGCACTCCTGAATCAGGTTGAAAGTTTTTAACAAGGACCATTTTGCTCATAACTTACACACAATTTACTTGTGTTTTTACAACAGTTTCATGAATGAGGTTAATGGTGTGTAAGCTGTGGTGGCTATGCTATAACTGTGTTTGGTGTAAGCTGTGGTGGCTGTGCTATAACTGTGCTTGACTTCTGCCACCTGTGGTCACCATTATGCATCACATGCTGTAGTAGACGAGTGAGTGAGAATGAGCTTAGAGTTTTGCAAAAAGAGTAAATGAGATCTGCAAATGGTACTGAACAGTTTATGTTTTTTCTAAAAGAGCGATTTATTAAATGGTTCATCACATTTAGTTTAAAGAGTGGGGTTTAGTGCTTTAGTTCAAAGAGTGTTAGTAAGTAAGTAACCTTTATTTATATAGCACTTTTCTAAGATAGTGCTAAAGTGCTTTACAACAAAAACAGATCTAAAAATTATTTAAAATAATAAATAATACATGAAAAATACTAAATAATAATAATAAAATTAATAATAAAAACAAACAAACTCACAAATACAAGACAATAAAAATGGGTCTTTATACGATTCCTAAAAGATGATGAGAGTCTGATGTGGAGAGGAGGAATGTTCCACAGTCTGGGTGCAATACAGAAAACACACAGTCTCTCTTGCACTATACCTTGGTTCTGGGAACAACAAGAAACTCTTTATTAAAAGACTGAGAATGGGTTTAGTGTTTTAGTTCTGAGAATGGGTTTAGTGTTTTAGTTCTGAGTGTAGGTTTAGTGTTTTAGTTCTGAGCGTGGGTTTAGTGTTTTAGTAGTAGGGAAAAACTGTAAAATTTTGTTCCACAGCCTAAAAGTAAACGTTATCATACATAACAGCTGGCAGTGTTACACCAAAGGATCAGACCTACAGAATTATTGAAGCAAAAGTGACCTTGAAATCTTCTCTGAGCCCAAGCTGAGTTTTGGGAAGCTCACATGATGTGTGTGTGTGTGGGTGTGTGTATGTTGACTCTTTGCTGTGTCTGCACCATGTGACATGTAAGCTGATGAGCAGAGAAAAGCCACACAGGGACGTGAACCCTCCACCTACATATAGAGACCAGAACACCAGAATGTTCCACAGTACCACAGCACTTCCCTCTCCAGCTGGGAACGTTGAAGAGCTCACGTTTCTGTTCACTGCTGCACAGTGAGAAAAGAAAATCTCACATGAGTCTGGGTGAGCTGATGTGTGCACTGAGGCATGTTTATGTACAAAATAAAACAGAAAAGACAATAAGTGTAAAATGTAATGACAATTATTACTCGATACATGTTTGCATTTTAAACATGTACTGAATGGATCTAGTAGAACTACTTAAAAAATGCTTTTCTTCTCTGTTAAACATGTACTGAATGGATCTAGAACTACTTAAAAAATGCTTTTCTTCTCTGTTCATGAAAAGCAAAGATAAACCAGTCAAATTGATCCTGTGGTTTTAGTGCTAATATTTAGATTGGCAGCTCATGAAGTCCAAGTCTCATGAAGCCGCAAAGATGCTTTGCAAATAACCAAACAACCACCCACACAAGCCTCATCTCCCAGAGGGCAGAATGACTCGAGGGTACAGAGTACCTGAACACTTTAGCATTGCATAATAAAAACAACAAACACATTTGGGAAGAAAAGTGCTGGTACACCGGAACACAACAGAATGCAAATCCACCACAGATTAGCCTAATTATCTCAAATAAAATCTAAAATCTGAGGACGTCTGAGGACAGGACCTTTTGGTATTTTTCCAATTTCCAGAGCAAGCCCTTAAGTCTACATCAAAACTGCATTTTTGAGCAAAGAGTTGTGGTTTAAATGTGTTCTGAAATAATTGGCAAGTGAATTCAGTGAGAAAATGGCACCAGGTGAGAAGATAAGAGTTTTATTGTCTTAAAGAATATGCTCTAGTCATTTGCATCTTCACAATCAACCAAAACCTTGGATGCATTTATGAAAACCAGGTCATGTTCATATAAAAAATGACACTAAACTGAAACCAAACACTGGTGTTGCACCGCAGCTTATAAACTGTTTAAAATAATACATCAAAACAAAAATTTAAATCCAGAATCAACAAGACCTTGCTAAAAAAACATATCCTATGCATGTGCCTCAACTTAAAATAGCTCAGAAAATATACATTACTTATATTACTTTATATTAATTTTATCAAGAAATATTTTCTAAAGAATGGAAATATAGCCTAAGTCTAAAATATAGTTCTTAAATGGGTGAATACAACATTTTATAGTCCCCTTGGAAAGATGCAGTAGAAAAAATTTAATAAAATCAAATAATCAAAAAAACCTAACAAACCAAAAAACAAACAAAAAAAACAAAACCAAAATCAAAGTTCCATCAGCTCATAATTCTTCTGGTATGGCATCTGACAGGAAAGTTCACTAGGATTTTCGTTAGATACCACGCTCACACTGGGGTTTCCGTTAGATACCACGCTCACACTGGGGTTTCCGTTAGATACCACGCTCACACTGGGGTTTCCGTTAGATACCACGCTCACACTGGGGTTTCCGTTAGATACCACCCTCACGCTCACACCTTTTTTTACATTTCATTGGTTGAAAATGAAAACATTGGTTTCATTTTAAGGACCCGTTTTTAAAAATCAAGGGTTGTTTTTTAATTTCTGGTCAGAGGTTTTCTGAGAATGGTTATGTTGTGAAATCTGGATCTTTGATTGGATACTGGGACTTTTGATTGGATACTGGGATACTGGAAACTTTTGAAAAACTTGTACCAGGACTTAATATTTAATCTACAATTTGTTCAGGGTAGGTTTATTTTAGTAATAAAAGGAAAATATTTTTGAATCTGAGAGGACTAAGAAGAGTGAAGGCAAGCTGTATGTAACTGAACTCTTGAATGTTCAGGTCTACCATAACTCAGAACTTCATTAATCACACTTAGTTAGCGAAGGAATCTTTTCCACTAAAACTTAAAAGGTGATCTTTGCTTTCTCACATCATAACCTTATATGAACCCACGAAAGCCAAACGTTAGCTACTAACGGAGAAATAAATGTTCCTTAAGTACACAGTCCAGACTCATTTTAGCTTCTGTGTTGTATAGTTAGTGTTATTAATGCACATATCTAGTTCTCCTAATGCACTTGCTAGGGTTACCGATGCACGCCATCAAGTGTTCAGCTTCACTTTTAGCAGTTACACTGTCTGGCGCATTTGGAAATAACGAAACCTCACAAAGGAGAAACAAAGCCTTGTCAGCCTTGTTAACAACAGTATTGTTCTACAGTACTTCAGTTACTACTTCATTCCTAAGAAAATAAAATGTTTTAGGCTTATGCATGGAAGCCAGTTCTATTTTTTTGCAGAAATACAAACAAAGGCACGAACATACAGTACAACAAAATGCATTCATTTAACAAAATTATACAAATAAAACAGCACATTGTAGAAGCTTTAAATAATTGCATTGTTTGACCCTATAAGATCAAGCTGTTACAAACTCTAGGGAACTATGTTGTGCATAAACACACTGGAGCACAGGCAAAGTAACTGAAAGGACATCCCCTATTAGTTAGGGTCAGGGTCAGGGTTAGGGTCAGGGTCAGGGTCAGGGTCAGGGTAACTACTGCGTACACAGATACTGGGTAAACGCAGGAGTCACATGATTTTCATATTTGTAACAAACACAAACAGACCTTAACATCACAGGTTCACAAGAAAGACATCAAGCTTCTTGGTTCTGTAAGCAAGGCAGAATGTTCTAGAAACTAATCTGAAATTATAGCAAGCTTGAGGATTCTGTTCTGCTCTCATTTTTCATTGTTACGGTCAGTTACTTGTGTCTGTAACTCAGTAGAGCACCTGGAGCTGTAACACAATACACAGGGGAACTCCAGCCTATTATACTCACATATAATGGAGGGTTAGGGTTAAGGTCAGAGTTAGGGTTAAGGTCGGGTGTAGACATATTATAGTCACATCTAATGCAGGGCTAGGATTAGGGTCAGGGTTAGGGTTAGGGTTAGGGTTAGGATCAGCTCTAATGTTAGGGTCAGGGTTAAGGTTAGGGTCAGGATTAAAGTTTGGATCAGGGTCAGCGTTAAGGTTAGGGTTTAGGGTTAGGATCAGTTCTAGCCATATTACGCTCACATCTAATGAAGGCAAAATGGACTTCATTGTGGGGTGGGTGTGGGTCATGCCTGGGGGAGTAGCACCTTGGGAAGTGGGAGGGACCTGGCTGCAGTGGTTAACATGCCTCTTTCTGAGTGTGTATCTGTTCCTGGATCTTCTGCAGCATCTCCTGCATCCGTCGCAGCTGTAAAAACAGGTGCAGAGAAAATCAAAGAGGAGCGTATAACATCTGCCACGTGACTGCAGAGAAACTTTGAGCACAGTTCACTGGCCAATCGATCAGTGTACTTACACTGCACATCTACCCCCCTGCACTACCGCCTCTGGCACAGCCTCACTCACACAGTGAAGGTATATAATCAATACTGCATGCTGTGCACCACTATAGAATCAATACAGAGTCACACTTTAGCTTTACGAATATTCTAAAAAATAAAATGTGTGTGTGAGTGCGCCATGACTCCAGTGTGGCTTGTGATTTGAACCATAACAATCAGTGCACCTCCTTGAGACAGAAACCAATTTCTGTGTTAAAAAATTGATATAAAATAAATATTCTCAAAAATGAGGGTAAAATGAGGATTTTGTTCTAATGCCAAAACACATATCCTGTGGAGGAAGAGTGTTTGTGCTCTTTTATACTGATTTTTAGTGTGTTACCATACTAATCACAGTCCGTTTGGACATTTTTAATGACAGATTACACACCAGTTAATATTAACAGAACACGTTCTTAAACAATATGTACAGAGCAGAGTGTAAGGGCAGGGTTACCCTCTCTCAGGACACATTTCTCGTGAAATAGCTTGGCTTTATGTGAAGTGTGGAGGTCTCCTAAAGGAACTCATTACCATAAAACTTTCCATCTTAACATGTATGTAGAGCAACTGTTTTCTAAGCAGTTATTCTGGTGAGAATTTACTGTGGGGATAAAGGAGCCTGTGAGCCAGTTCCATTAGTTTGTTCATTTATTTCTCATAGAAAAGAAGATGAGAATTGTAAACTACAACTGTTTATTTAAGGGTTTTTAACTAATGATTTGTGAACAATGCATTGCTTTATTCATTTATTTTAACAATAAATCAAATTAATTACCTGCTTGCCACAACTCTGAAAACAAAATGGCTTGATTAGCAATATTAAGATGAACAAATGTCTAATCCTGTCTCATATCATCAAGTCCAGATCTCAATTCATTTGAAAATTTGTGGTACTATTTATTCAATCAACTTGAATAACACTGAGGAAACACAAAAGGAAATGGGCAAAACCACAAGATTTAAAGCTAAACTGTGTGTTGATGCCACTCCAGCAGGACATGATTCCTAATGCTGACAATAGGGGGAGCTGTTGCATGCTGTGTACTCTATGCTGTAGAAGCAGATCTAAGGCCAGCCTCTTCTGGTTAGAGTCATTGATCTTTTTGTTTTATGGGTCCTATATTGTTTCTTTTGTGCAGCTATATAAAAGCCCTTTGGGCCTCAGGAGCCCCTGGGGGTGAGCTGTGCTGGAAGGGAGGGTTTGGGGATCGTGATGAGCTTCATGTTCGGACAAACAGGTGAGGACCGCACCTCCTCATCTTTCTCACGGATTAGTTTTTCCGTCTCTGTGTCCGTTACGGAAGACACCATGGGAATGGGGAAGTCTGTGCCACTCTCCCTGGTTAACTTACTGCACAGAGAAAACACACACACACACACACACACACACACACACACACACGTACTTGACTATATATTTTGTTGACAATTTTTTTTTATATTACTCTAATAGCCTACTGCCATATTAAGTATGTATTTGTGTGTGTGTGTGAGTGTGTCTTTGTGTATGCATGTTTATCTGCGAGTGAGTATGTGTATGTTGGTGTGTTGCGCGCGCGTGTGTGTGTGTCGTACTTGCGGTTACGTTCCTTCACTACCATACGGGTCATGTTCTGGATACACTGCGCTCTGTAGTTCTCATAGTGAGTTTCTCGAGTCACATCCTTCAGGTCCTGCATGTGTGTTCGTACCAACATGTTCCTCAACTTCACAAAGTCACAATGTGCAGAGTTCTCCACTATAACACACACACACACACACACACACACACACACACGAATAATATTACACATACATTAATCAAAGATAACGCTTATCGTAATATTTAACCCTTTAGTTAATGGAGAAAACATTTGTGCGTTATTTTCTTTGCTGGTGATTCACAAAATGTTTGAGAATGTTTCAAATGGCTCTGAATCCTCCGGCTTCCTAACACACATCCCAACATCCTTCCATCCCAACAAGAATCAGGACACTTAACCCCTGGCTGTGAACACACTACACTGAGGGGTGGGACAAAGTGGAAGGGGATAGGGGAAATAATAATAAACTGGCAAATTTAGTGGAATTGCTTCACTAGATTCACTACAAACTAAGATGCACAAATCAAGAGTGAGCGATCAATATGTAAGATGAACAGGTTTGCTATGGATACTGAACAGTTTTGTCATGGAACGTTCCATGTAGAATATAAAGGTCCAGAGGTCGTGTAGGGGAATACCTTCAACGATGCCCCAGGGGTAGAGACGACCACGGACCCTACGTCCCTTCGCCTCCACCACAGTGTTGCTGCCAATGACTGCAAATGGAATGCTCTCCTGCAGGGGGCAGTAGGTGGGGAATGAGGGGAGGAAACAGCCATGGGAAGAAGAAATTTAGGTTCTTTTCTCCATTTCATACACGCATTTGGATGCACACACACAAACACACACACACACACACACCTGATGGCAACAGTGGTCCTGACCACCAGTAAACACAGTATTGTGTAGTTAATGAACAGGGTAGTGGGTACTTAGTGGTAGTGGGTCGTTAATGAGTGGGGTAGTGGGTAACTGACATGGCAATAGATGAGTGACAGGTTTGTGTGTTGAATAAAGGACAGGATGTGCATCTAATATTGTAGCTGCATTCACATCCAAACTGCTCTAAACTCAAGGTCACAGCAAGCAAACACAAAACAATGTGTTCAGCTGGGTACAGTCACCACCAACTATTCAAATGACTGAATGACATCTATCTGTTAAGGGTGTGTGTTTAGTGTGAAACTGCTGCGTTGTTATTTTACACAATCATCCATAAATCTGTACCTTCAGCTCCTGGTCTTGCTGTTTGAATTCCTCGTCCTCGTCTGAATCACAGTCAGGAAACTGATAAATTTTGATTCCATATTGATCAACCTCCTCTTGAATCTGTGCAATTCAGGTAGAAATAAAAGACAATCCACAGACACGCAGGTGGAGGCCGACCTCCACCCCTTTGTCATCCAGGTGAAGGACTTACCTTGATCTTCTTCTTCTTGACCTCGGTTGGGGTGAGCGTGTCTGCTTTGGCCAGCACAGGAACAATGTTGACCTTCTCATGCAGGGCTTTCATGAACTCCACATCCAGCGGCCTAAGACTGCAGCCAGAGCAGTGCTTCATCACACACAAAGCTGAGAACATTTCACACAGATACTAGCTACTCTACACAGGACAAAAGAATGGACAGGTGTACAGGAACAGAGTTGCGTTGATCCCATCGCAGGGGAGCTTTAGAGCAAGGTGACCTTTCAGACAGATGTAATTACTAAACATTTTCAACAGAGGGCGAACTCTACCTATAAATGAAATGTTGTAAATGTAATGAGCCAGAGCAAAAAGTCATGAATGGTTTAAATCTAAGAGTTGAATGAATCTGAGTCCACGTTCATGTGCGTTTGCGTGTGAGTGTGTGTGTGAGTGTGAGTGTGTGTGATCTCTTACCCATGACCAAAAGGTGAAATGAAGTACAGACAGCAGTGTACACGGTTGTCCTGAATATTCTTGCGGTTTAAGCCACTCTCGTCTCTGAAGTACTGTTCAAACTGCTGGTCAATGTAGTCCGCCACTGACTTCCAGCTGATGAGACACACACACACAAATTCTAAGCATTTTTGCCAAATAGTTAAGGCCAGAAGCTGTTGTGGTTCACTGTACACACCATTCCGTGTTGTTGACTGCATCTCCAAAGCCTGGCGTGTCCACTATGGTGAGCTTCAATTTCACTCCTTTCTCCTCAATGTCCACCGTGTGTTTGGTGATTTCCACTGTCTGGGTTATCCTCTCTGGATACACAGAACAACTACAGTCTAACTGTCTGGGTTATCCTCTCTGGATACACACAGAACAGCTACAGTCTACCTGTCTGGGTTATCCTCTCTGGATACACAGAACAACTACAGTCTAACTGTCTGGGTTATCCTCTCTGGATACACAGAACAACTACAGTCTAACTGTCTGGGTTATCCTCTCTGGATACACAC
>JAOYMR010000003.1:22805160-22824037 GCA_025802075.1 Tenebrosternarchus preto | reverse complement strand
CTGTTACTGTAACTGTTACTGGGGTTCTAACCCTCACACTGGAACTCTGTTACTGTAACTGTTACTGGGGTTCTAACCCTCACACTGGAACTCTGTTACTGTAACTGTTACTGGGGTTCTAACACCTACTGATGACTGTTTGAATCATGATGCCCTGAGCTGTGTGTTCAGTGTGGGACATTAGTGCAGTTCCAGAGTAGCTAAAGCAGTGGTTCAGAGTTACGTGAACATAACATTATATGGTGTAGCAGACATCTTCCACCACAGAGCTTCACCGCCAACAGGCACAACACACCTGGAGAAAACACACAAAACTGAAGAGCTCAGACAACAGCTGTTTACCAACTGTTTGTTTACTTTGAATTTGGTCATGTATCTTCAGACCGTGTGATGCTGTGTCCTGTCTAGGCAAAATATGGCTTTCATAAGCGTCATCTGTTACTTCAAGCATGATCAGTGAAGCTAAGAATATACCAGTATCTTGAAATTGTGTCCAGAAGGAGAAGGCAAACAAACTTTTCAAACTGTCTTTTAGACTCATAAATGCACTGAGAATCATGCATGACAGACGTCGCACGTATAGACAAAATATCCAATCAAATCCCAGGATCAGAATGAGACTCTACTCAACATGTTGGACTTCCTCGTCTGTCACACTCACTGGTTTGATACTCAGAATAAAGGTTTTCCAGTACTAAGGTTTTTATGAAAGGCTCCATTACTAACTTACAACCATCAAATCAACACATTCAAGTTCTGTGTTATAAAAAAGGGCCATATTTCTTTTGGTGGCCATTTTCTTATTTAGTGCAAATGAAAATCTATAAAAAAGAGATTACAATAGCTCTCCTCAAATAAAAGATGCTGTGGGGTTTGTTTTTCAATTTTTCTTCCGTTTGTTTTTTTGTTTGTTTGTTTCTTTGGGCTGTGACCACTATTGTACACATGCTTTCTTCTCTGTGTTTACTTCCAGAATAACAACACTTGCTCAGTTAAGATAACAGCTCAGTGTAAAGAGGAGGAACTACAGCCAAAAGTCCAGACCACTTACCCCCAATAGAAGGACAGACATACAGACAGACAGAAAGGGGGAGGGAGCTGCAGATTTACAGACAGCAGATTTGTGTAAACAGGACATCTCCCATAGAGAGACAGATACATACAGGTCTCACTGAGGACCCTGTTTAACCTGCTCAGTTTGGATTAGACAGGAATGGCTTCCAAGGAATGGTCTAGGAGAAGAACTTCTCTTTCCAAATACTGACCTTATCCTAATGACCCAGAAAAAAATGAGCCCTACAACAAAATGAAAAGCAACTTTGTAACACGTATCAGATTATCCATTTTAGCATGGATGAGATTATCTATTTTAGCAAGGATGAGATTATCCATTTTAGCATGGATCAGATTATCCATTTTAGTATGGATGAGATTATCTATATAGAAGCAACTCAGCTCCCTGCTGTGCTGAGAACACTGAACATGTATGTCGGATTTTACCTGCTTGTGAGTTGTTGTTAATAAATATTTCAGTGCGTTGTTATGCTACTGCCTGCTGCAGTCAGTAAAGACTGAGAGAAGACCTGCAGGGAGAGGAAACCCAGCTAGAGACAGACACATACAGACACCACACACCTCCTGTACAGCATCTCTCAACACACGCGTGAGGATGTTCACACGCGGGAGGAGGAATTCACACGTGGGTGGAGGAAGTTCACACGTGGGAGGAGGAATTCACACTCGGGTGGAGGAAGTTCACACGTGGGAGGAGGAATTCACACTCGGGTGGAGGAAGTTCACACGTGGGAGGAGGAATTCACACGTGGGTGGAGGAAGTTCACACGCGAGTGGAGGAAGTGTCTTGAGTGATGCGTGCTGGACAAGGTGCTTTCATTTCAACACAAACCCCAATAAAAATATGGCAATGTTACAACTGTATACAAAATAATGTCTGTACAATTACAATATCTAAAACATTTACAGTATGTAATATAATTAGCTATATATGCATTGTTTTAGGCCAGGATGTCTATACCTCTATGGTGGAGACAGAATATAATTCAGAATGTAAAGAAAAACTTGTGAAACGTGTGAAACACAACATTGTCAACATTTCATGAATTGAGAACCCAAACTGAAGTCACTGGACATAATGATCTGGACACACTGATCTGCTGTTAGACTACAAGCATGCACTACATTTCTATGGTGTTTGATGTGCACTACATTTCTGTGGTGTTTGATGTGTACTACATTTCTGTGGTGTTTGATGTGCACTACATTTCTGTGGTGTTTGATGTGCACTACATTTCACCAAAATCCCTCTGCCAATGTTTCCATTTTAAAGCCCTACGCTTTTTGTAACATTTAACAGTAAAACCATCCAAGCTTAACAGAGAAACATAAACCTCACGCAACTACTTCAAATAGGGAGCTCCACCTTAATCAGGGAGCTCCGCCTCAAACAGGGAGCTCTGCCTCCACAGCTCCACCTCAAATAGGGAGCTCCGCCTCATACAAATGTAGCTCTGCCTCAAAACGACAGCTCTGCCTCCACATCTCCGCCTCAGATAGGCAGTCTGCAGAAAGTACACTGTGGTCAAGAGACCGTGAGCGCTGGTAAAACCATGCAAAGCAGATGGATATTTCATAATGGGTTAGCCTAAGCCCATGCCCAACCCTAACCACAACCAGGTTAATCTAACCCGAACCTTAACTCTAACCCTAGCTGGGTTCAGTCACAAAGCTCACTATGAAGGACAAAGGAGATGAGGCATTGTCGTCAGGGGCTGAAGCCCTGGTGAAAGGGATGAGTAGAGGGATTTTAGGCCGTGGAGCGGTGCTCCAGAGCGAAGGAGCCCTGCAGCTCTGAGTCCACTGAGGTCAGAACCTCCTGCATCTCTCAAGCTTCCTCACAGTCCGGCACACATCACACCTATCCAGGCGGGGCCTCCAGAAACTGGGCCGAACACCGTATGCTTCAGCCCTGCCCCTACTCCGCCTGCTTATGCTGACTGGGCAGCCCGCTCTTGACATCTAGGTGGTTCTGCCAGAAGTCATGCTGCACCTGCTCTAGCTCAGACACCAGGGGCAGACGCATGTCCAGGTGCATCCTGAGGTTCTCCAGCCACTCCTCCAGCTTTGTGAACACAGGCCTGGGAAAAAGAGGCACGGAGTCAGTCCCTGATCAGGGTTCTAGGAGCAGGGCTTGGGAGATTTTGGGGTTGGACCTCACCGTTTCTCTGCATCCAAGTCACAACACAGGACAGCCATGGGGAAGAAGGCAGTGGGACAATCTGCAGGGTAATAGTGCTTCAGGAAGCCCTTCACACTGAGGCCAAAGTCCACGGCTCTGGGCAAGTAGTCTGGGTCTGCATTCACCCGCCCTATAATCTGGAAGGTTAGGGTTAACTCTATAATCTGGAGTGTTAGGATTAACTCTATAATCTGGGGGGTTAGGGTTAGGGATAACTCTATAATCTGTAGTGGGGAGAGGCTATTATCAAGCAGGCCGAGCAGCCCCATTCCCCACACTCACCTCACACAGCATGATGCCGAAGGAGAAAATATCCACCCTCTCATCATAGCTCTTTCCTGTGGGCCGGAGAGGCAGAGCACAGATTACACAAGACACACAGAGAACAGATTATACAGGACACAGAGTACACATGGCACAGATTACACAGGACATAAAATTAAACATGACACAGATTACACAGGACAGAAAATTACACAGGACAGAAATACCCAGGCAGTCCACTGAAGCTAAATGTACCTCAGATAATTCTATAAAATTATTACATGTTTTTTGTTCAGTCATCAGCAGGTTTTAAACATCTGAAAAAGGAATGAGATTCGGATACTATAACATGGAATTCAGATGTTTGAAGCACAAGACGCATATATAGGAACATTAGAGCAAAGAATATAAGATATTATTTCCCTTAAAAAGAATAGCAGAGGAAACAGGACTGACCGTGGATCATTTCCGGGGCCATCCAATAGGGGTTACCCACCACGGTGTAGCGCTTCCTGCGGTCAGGTTTGCTCATGCCCTGTAGTTTACCCACAGCCTCGTGGTTCTTGTCCTCCACCATGAGGCGAGCGAGACCAAAGTCTGCTACCACAACGCTGTTGTTCTGAAGGCACAGAGAAAACCACGTTCACACAAATGCCAGAATACCAACCTCACCAACCTCCCCCACCTCACCAATCTCACCCACCTCACCAACCTCACCCACCTCGCCAACCTCACGCTACAACTTTGAAAAGGAAGGCAAAGCAAGAATGAAGCTTTCTTGAAAATAGGGGCAAAATTCATGATCCTCTGACCACAGATGGGGCCCCTGGTGGCTCTCTCTAAGCCAGCTAACCCTAACCCAACTAACCCACCCAGCTAACCCACCCAGCAAGGCCCTGTGTCTCGTTTGTTGTTTCAGGGCAAACAGTCTTCTGTGTGTTGGCTGTGGACTCAGACTCCCTTATGCCACCACCATCCTGTCAGACTGAGCAGAAACAGGTGCGACAGACTAAACCCAAAAATGAAACAGCTGGGTGTGTCTCCATGGTGATGCTCACCTCTCTAACCAAGCAGTTGTGTGAGTTGAGATCACGATGGATGATGTTCATGGAATGCAGATAGGCCTGAGGAACAGAGCAGGTATAAAACGGTCACATATCGTAGGTGGTACAACTAGAAGGAGTCATCTCTGAGAAACAGGCCACATAAGCCCTGGTAATGTGTTCATCATTATGGCATGTGCTGGATGAAAAGCTCTAAGTCAGAGGAATGCACACCTAGAGCACTGACCCCAAACCAGTTCAGGCTGTTATTTCATGGGAAAAGAAGATGTGTCATGGGACTTTTTTCCTCTGGTCTATCTCTGCCCACTAGATGGCACTGGGGGATGGGGTACACAATCACAAGAGGCTGCAAGAGTCTGGGGATATTCTCTGTGTGGATTGTGTTTAGATTATCTGCATGGATGACTGTGTTTGAATTATATGTATGGATGACTGTGTTTAGATTATCTGTGTGGATGACTGTGTTTAGATTATTTGTGTGTTTGGGTTAGGGTTAGGGTTGGTTTAGGTGAGTTGTCATGGTAATGGGCTGTAGAAACACAGCAGCAGGACTGTGGCACACATCACTCACCATCCCAGATGCAATGTCCTTGGCAAAACTCACTCTGTGGTTCCAAGGATAGTTGCTGTCCTGCACAGGGGAAAGAGAGACACAGAACAGAGGTCTTTATTTATCTTTAGGCTTATAATACATAATAAAACAGGTCTTGCAAAAAGATTCAACAGTTTAGCAATACATCAGATAAACATACACTCTTACACACACACACACACACATACTTTACACAGACACATAAACACACTTATATATACACATATATCTCACACATATATCTCTCTCACACACACACACACACACAGATACACACAACAATATTAAACACACAATATTAAACATATAGACACAGAAATATATTTTCCCAAACACACAGATATGTACAAATGTATGCACACACACACACCATGTTCTTAATGATGTCTCTTAGGGTTCCTCCTCTGATGTATTCAGAGATGAAATTCAGGCGTTTGTCCTTGTAGAGAACCCCAATGAACCTCAGCACATTTGGATGGTCCAGACATCTCATCACCTTCACCTTCAACAAGACAAAGACTTAAAGCTCTTCAGCCCTGACAGCCTGGAGGATGTCTGGGTTCAGAATGAGCATCCTGATATACAGTAAATTAACTCAGAACACAATAAAACTACAAACATATATCGCTAAACACAATAACACTACAAATGCTGTTGAACACAGTAAAACGTTACTGAACACAGTAAAACACTGGAGCTTTGGTTTGTTCATAACAAAATGAATCCATTAGTAGTTCATACTGTCTAGGAAAAGTTTTGGTTTTGTAGCTTTATTTTAATGTGCCATGCCCTTCATGCATTTATGTATTTCATGTTTGATGTTCATGTTTCGTTATTCTCTCCCTCTGGTTTCTGCTCTTTCAGGGGTCCTTTCATGTGTGTGAAAATGGGGCACCTGCTTCCCTTCTTTTATTAAGAGAGTTGGTCAAAAAAACCGGTGGGGGATCTTGGGCTCTGCCACAGACTGTGCTGGGATTCTCTCCTGTAGGCTGTATTACAGACTGTGCTGGGATTCTCTCCTGTAGGCTGTATTACAGACTGTGCTGGGATTCTCTCCTGTAGGCTGTATTACAGACTGTGCTGGGATTCTCTCCTGTAGGCTCTATTACAGACTGTGCTGGGATTCTCTCCTGTAGGCTGTATTACAGACTGCTGGGATTCTCTCCTGTAGGCTGTATTACAGACTGTGCTGGGATTCTCTCCTGTAGGCTGTATTACAGACTGTGCTGGGATCAGGATACTCTCCATCTTTACTGCTTTTTTCACACACTGTCAAAGTCTCTTACTTCCAACTCTGCAGATGAATTCTGCAGGAATGAAACCAGCAGTAATGCATGCATTTAGGCACCCTGACCCTGACCCTAAACATAACCCTGATCCTAACCCTAAACATAACCCTGACCCTAACCCTAACTCGAACACTAACATTAACCCTAACCTGTGCACCCTGTGTTATGTCCACTCAGCAGCTTCTCAGGTATGAAAGGTTTGGAGATCAAGCCTGGAATATGAACCAGGCAGCTTCTGAGGTTAAGGCTCAAACACACATGGCAGGTGTATAAAGGTGTCAGGAAAATGCACTGGACCAAAGTTCACTTCAAATATTCCCCACTTCTCATGTCATTGGTTTGCCTTTTCCACCAGCGGTACGTAGGTGTGTGGGTGTAGCTGCTGACCTCTTTGAGGAAGGTCCTCTGCGTCTCATCGTCAAAGCGGATCAACTCCTTCATCACCATCACCTCGCCCGTCTCTCGGTGGGTCACCTGACAACCCAGACAGGATGTCAACAAGAAGTACCTCACATTACCCTGTCTGAGCGGGTGTGTGTGCGTGCATGTGTATGTTTATATGTGTGTTCATGTGTGTTGTGTGTTTGTATGTGTGTTCATGTGTGTTATGAGTGTGTTTGTGTGTGTGTTCATGTGCGTGTCCATGTGTGTCCACGACTGTGTGTGTGTGTGTGTGTGTGTGTGTGTGTAAGACTAGTTCAGTCCCACATATTAATCATATTTATTATTAATTATGCATGCCCATAATAATAATTATTATTATACTTGGATACATTAATTATACTTATTATTACAGATACTTGAACATATTAAAGATACTTATTATTAATTACACTTGCATATATTAATTATACTTATTATTAATTATACTTGCATATCTTAATTATACTTATTATTAAATATGCTTGCATACATTATACTTGTCACATGCATAAGGAAAACTTGATATTACCCTAACATGGAGATGTGCAGATGCTGCCCCCTCCTGGTATTCTTGAAAATTTATATTGCTTTCTTGCAACATGTAAAGGTGAAGTTCATGTTTGTGTGTGTGTGTGTGTGTGTGTGTGTGTGTGTGTTTGCATGTGTGTGTGTGTGTGTGTGTGTGTGTGTGTGTGTGTAAATACCTTAATAGCCTGTCCGTAGCAGCCTTTCCCAAGCACTTCTCCGTGGATGAGGTCAGAGGGCCGGAAGATCCGGTGTGTGCGGCTGCTGACCACGCGCAGAGACTCTGAGCGCCCAATATCTCTCCTCAGGGACAGGGGAGATGGAGTGGTACTGCAGCAGGGAGACTTATCGATGCTGTAACTGCGTCTGCGCACACACACACACACACACACACACACACACACACACACACACACATACACACGTGCACACACACGAGCAAATAAAACAAAGCTGCTTAAACTTTAATTTTTTCAAATCTGTCTGGTTTGTTAGGAGGAGTGTAACATGCCGTGAGCTGCACAGAGCTGTGTTACATACAGAGGAGACTAGCCGCTCCCCGCTGCTCTGCAGGGTAAAGACTCACGTAATCACGCGGGAGCGTAGGTCCTGGTGTGGGGGCTGTGTGATGGGTGTGCTGGGGCTGGGACCGTCCACCACGTCCTGCCCGTGTGGGTCGTGCTCGATGGTCAGCTGCAGGAAACGGCTGGTCTCCTGGATGAGCAGGTCGATCTGACAGGGGAACAAGAGGAGCAGACATGAAGAGAAAGATGAGAATTTATCATGAATCAAATTACTCACCTCAGCACCAAACATTTTTAAATCACTAGGAACTTTTTGAACCTTTCTTTTAACTTTTCGTGCAAATACTTGAAATATTTACCTTCAACTAAAAGGCAAAAAAAAGTACCTCGTCCACTGGAACATTCCGGATGGGTGTACCGTTGATCTCCAGGACGCGGTCGCCCACATGTATAGAGTTTTTTACATCTGGACTGATGCAGTCTGGATCCACTCTTGATACACACACACACACACACACAACATGGTTAAGTGACAGAAATTCTAAAATTCTATACCCAACAAATATTATTAGATAGAAACATGAACTAGTTATACCAGAGTGGTAAGATATTTGCATTAATATTTCCACAGAAAATTTCCATTATCATGAATTATCATATATCCACCACGGTATATATTTGTATATATTATCATGAATATATACCCATCATTGTATATATTTCTAAGATCAAATCTTTTGGAGGGGGAAAATAAGAAAATAAAATCTGCTTTTTCACAAATTCTGTTAGCAAAATAATTAGTCATAATACTACCTACATAATTCTGTGAAATATGTGTAAAAAAAAACGAGGTCTTTTCTCATCCTAATTAACCCTAGTTAACCCCAGCACAGACCTGTATCAGATCTAACCCCAGCACAGACCTGTATCAGATCTAACCCCAGCACAGTGCTATATCAGATCTAACCCCAGCACAGTGCTATATCAGATCTAACCCCAACACAGACCTGTATCAGATCTAACCCCAACACAGTGCTATATCAGATCTAACCCCAACACAGACCTGTATCAGATCTAACCCCAGCACAGACCTGTATCAGATCTAACCCCAGCACAGACCTGTATCAGATCTAACCCCAGCACAGACCTGTATCAGATCTAACCCCAGCACAGACCTGTATCAGATCTTACCCCAGCACAGTGCTATATCAGATCTAACCCCAGCACAGAGCTGTATCAGATCTAACCCCAGCACAGAGCTGTATCAGATCTAACCCCAGCACAGAGCTATATCACAGGTAACCCCAGCACAGAGCTGTATCAGATCTAACCCCAGCACAGAGCTGTATCAGATCTAACCCCAGCATAGAGCTGTATCAGATCTAACCCCAGCACAGAGCTGTATCATAGCTAATCCCAGCCCATAACATGCGTAACACACACTCACTTGGACACACGGACTGTATGAGAGTGCTCAGGGCTGTAGCCATTGGGGCTCGGCTCCTGGTCGATGGCCAGGGAGAAGCCGCGCTTGCCATCCGCGCAGGCCGGGATGGACACCAGCGTCACCGTGTGGGGGATCCGCAAGCAGGGAGAGTCAGGCAGCGTCACCGGGGTCACAATGTTCTGGTAATAACAGTGGCCACTAGGGGGAGACAAGCAAACACACCACTATAGTGACTTTTATGATCACATGCAGAGTAAGTCCTGAAAAAGTTATTTTGTTGCAGAGATTTGTGAGCTGTATGTAGTTCCTAAAAACATGACTGCCACAGAAACCAACCTTGATCAGAATCATTTTGACCCAAATGAATTCCATTTTAGGCCACATGAATAGCGTAAACTATCCAAACAAGGCAGTTAAAAAAAACACAAAAAACGTAAGAAATTAAAAAATTAATAATTGTCAGAAAGGCCTAAACCTGCTATGATCTCACCCTCTCCTGAATAAGTACTGCACTCACTGTACCCCTGATGTGTGCATCAAATCCAGATCAAAAACGCAACCCTCATTCAGAATATTCTAGAAACTGGGCTGCTTGCCAGATGCTGAAATCCAGAGCTGAATGCAGAACAGAAATGCTCTCAAAGGAGGCGGAGCTGAATGCAGCTTGGAGGCGGGTTCTGCGCCTGCAAACATGCTCCCAGTAGAACTCACCAGTACAGCTTTGACCTCTCCACCAAAGCATAGGTGTCTCCATCGCCGATGAACGTTCGACACCTGAGGCAGGTGAAACACTCTGGGTGGTACTTCAAATCTCCTGCAACCTGCAACACATTCCAGGAGAGAGAGGAGTTCAGCTACATAATAGAGCTGTGAGAGGAGGAATTCATCTACATAACGGATCTGACACTTGACACGGTCACAACTTTAATACTGTGGCAGCTAAACACAATACTGAGGAAACTGATAACTATGTAAACTATTATGAAGGTCAGTCTGGAAGTTAATACAAAAACAAATAAACAAGCAAATAAACAATGTGATAAAGGGGAACAATGTTCAAAATAGCAAAAAAAAAAGGAGGGGGAAATGTAGACCTGTGTCCTTGGGTTTTTCAGCTGACTTTGTAGCTCAGTGGTGAGGGCTGTATGTGCACCACGCCCTCCCTCAACACATCCCTCTTCACTCAGCAGTCTGCTTAAACCCCACACAGCACAGAGGACATCCACATTATCCAAACAACCCCACACAACACCGAGGACATCCACATTATCCAAACAACTCCACACAGCACTGAGGACATCCACATTATCCAAACAACTCCACACAGCACCGAGGACATCCACATTATCCAAACAACCCCACACAACACAGAGGACATCCACATTATCCAAACAACCCCACACAACACAGAGGACATCCACATTATCCAAACAACACAGAAGACAACAGAGCACCAGAACAAAAGCATACAGCCCTGCATGTTTCTAGTTTTCTTTTAACTGGAAAATTAAAATAAGAGTAAGAGTTTTCCTTAAGAGTATAACAAGTGTTTACTCTACAGTACTGATGTACTGATGTTGACGCTGTGTGTAGGTACTGATGTACTGATGTTGAGGCTGTGTGTAGGTACTGATGTACTGATGTTGATGCTGTGTGTAGGTACTGATGTACTGATGTTGATGCTGTGTGTAGGTACTGATGTCTGATGTTGACGCTGTGTATGTGAGAGTGGCATTCTGGCTCTAGTCATTCATCTCAATGTAGAGTAACAATACTGAGTATTCAATAAGAACACTGCACGACATTGCTAAGTAAACAGCCAGCTATAACTTCAGAACTAAAGCATGAGCAGGAGACAACTGTCAGTCCTCCAAACCTAAGATCAATCCCCCTGCTCTCAGCCACCTCCAGGGAAAGTTGCTATGGCAACTCCAAGAGGCAGACTCCCACTGTCTCCTTTGGGAAGTGCTTAGCAACAAAGTCACTTAGTTCAGACAGTTGGCTGAAGCCTCTGAAGGAAAGCCAAGGCTAAAACAAGCATTTGAACTTACATTACCCCTGATATTTATTAAATAATAGAATGATTTAGGATACAATATAACCAATCACAATCACAGCACAAACACCAATCACAGCAACCACACTACCAAAGTCAACACTACCAATCAGAAGAAACACCCATATGCTCCTGCAGTGCAGTGGCATGTGTCCTGAACAGGGCTGGCAGAAGAATGTACACAACTAACGCGACAGAGGAACGTTCACATCTAATGTGATAAAGAAACGTTCACAGCTAACGTGATAGAGTAATGTTTGTAGCTAACATGATAGAGGAACATGTGTAGCTAACGTGATAGTGGAAGATTTGTAGCTAAAGTGATAGTGGATGTGATTTATCCTGTAAAGCAAATAGGGCGGATCCCAGGGCAGATCTGTGGGTCAGTGGTTGGTGTGTTTCAATTTGACTTTTACGATGTGTTTCAGTATGACTTTTATGATGTGTTTCAGTTTGACTTTTACGATGTGTTTCAGTATGACTTTTACGATGTGTTTCAGTTTGACTTTGACTATGTGTTTCAGTATGACTTTTACAATGTGCTTCAGTATGACTTTGACTATGTGTTTCAGTATGACTTTGCATTTGAACTGAAAGGCTCAGACCTGCTGGCCTGAGGATGATCCCCAGCCATTGCTCTCTGAGGCAGATGGAAACAGTGGAGCTTTTTAAACCCTATCACACATGCTTTTAAAACCCTATCACACATGCTTTTTAAACCCTATCATACATGCTTTTTAAACCCTATCACACATGCTTTTCACTTTCGCAGCACAAACTGGATTTCCTTTTCTACTTTAGCCAGAGAAATGTAAAATGAAACAGGTAGCAGATTCATCAGTCATTACTAGCCTGGACCCTGAAAAAAAAACTAGCCATAGGGACCAGTCATCTTTAACCCTAACCCCACCCCCAACCATAAACCCAACCCTAACCCTAACCCTTTAACCCTAACCCCAACCCCACCCCCAACCATAACCCTAACCCTAGCTTTCATGGTAGTTTTCAGTTTATCTAAATGGCATTGTCTCCTAATTCAGGCACAGAGTGTTTTTACCCCTCACTCCTCCTAATCCAGGGGGTAGTAAAGAGAAATGCTTAGAAAAAAACCCACAACATCCCCCTCTCACGTGAGAGCAGACAATGTTCATGTGATCAGACCAAAAACAGATCTGACCAAACAGCCTGATCAAAAAGTCCCTCTTCTTTATCTATATATTACATCACATATTACACAACCACACATTTTATATTGTGTGTGCGTTTTTTTCTTTTTTAATAAAGAGAGAAATAATTTATATAATAAATAAATTGAAATGAACTATGAACCTAAAGATAATCAATAATGTTAGAGAACTAGAGATATAAGTTAATAGAAACTCTCACACTTACAGTTTACTCTTCTCTGGCAAACTTACTTGGGGTGTTACAAAATGACATCTTTAGAAGCAAAAAGTCCTTATGGGTATTTTCTGGGGAACATGTTTGATCCACATAGATACACTGCTAATGTATGACTGAGGCAGTCTGTGTGGATCATAGGCTTTGAGTACTGAGCTGCTGTTCTTCTGCTGATGTGAGAGGGTAATAGATAGAGAGGGTAAGGGTTAGAGATAGAGAGAGTAGGGTTAGAGATAGATAGGGTAGGGTTAGAGATAGAGAGGGTTAGGGTTAGGGTTAGAGATAGAGAGGGTAAGGGTTAGCGATAGATAGGGTAGGGTTAGAGATAGAGAGGGTTAGGGTTAGAGATAGAGAGGGTAGGGTTAGAGATAGAGAGGGTAAGGGTTAGAGATAGATAGGGTAGGGTTAGAGATAGAGAGGGTTAGGGTTAGAGATAGAGAGGGTAGGGTTAGAGATAGAGAGGGTTAGGGTTAGAGATAGAGAGGGTAGGGTTAGAGATAGAGAGGGTAGGGTTAGAGATAGAGAGGGTTAGGGTTAGAGATAGATAAGGTAGGGTTAGAGATAGAGAGGGTAAGGGTTAGAGATAGATAGGGTAGGGTTAGAGATAGAGAGGGTTAGGGTTAGGGTTAGAGATAATTAGGGTTAGAGAGGGTTAGGGTTAGGGTTAAAGATAGAGAGAGTTAAGGTTAGGATTAGGACTGGAGGAGAACATCGGTGCTGACATCTGAAAATGAGCCCAGTGTAGTCCTTCTAGCCAAGTCACATTTATTAATGTAGCACTTTTTACAACAACTGTTGTCTCAAAGCAGCTTTACAGATGTCCGAGTCCAAGCCCCCAGTGACCAAGCCAAGGGTGACAGTCACAAGGAAAAACTCCCTAAGAGCGTGAGGAAGAAACCTTGAGAGGAACCAAGACTTAAAGGGGGGGACCATCCTCCTACCACAGCCCTTAAACTGAAACATGGTATCAATTCACTGAAGAATTTGCATGCAAAATATTTGAAAATGTCTTAAGTTACTTCCTCCTTTATCTTGGTATTATGGTATCTTAGAATATTTTAAGATGGTATCAACACAATTACCAACAGAAAAAAACTAAACAACAAAAATCTTAAGAGAAGCCGCTAAGCTTGATCCCAAAGGAATCTCATAATTACACATTCAAATTCATGTTTAAAGTTCAGTGAATCAAACGCTGCTGTGAATAGTTAATATTCATGCATCTAGCATGAATCGTTAATGTTGGGTAAAAAAACAGGGTTGAATCCTCAGCATCGAATCTGCACAGGAGGAACAGCCATCTTACCTTTTCATCCCGATTCCACAGTCTCAGACAGCAAACCCTCCAGAAGAACAAATCACCCAACATGACAGCGCCTGTGGTTGGGCTACAGCCTTGATCTCATTCTAACCAAAACAGCTGTGACACCAACAACAAAGACACAGCAGCCCAGAGAGAAGAAAGCTTGGCTCATCTATGAAAGCATGGTGCACTCCTCCATCGTTCCCTCCCTCCCTCTGTGTGACCTCATCTCATCACTTCCTGCTGAGCCCACTCATGTGCTGCAGCACAGTCTTACTGCCCCTCCCCCACCCAACACAGACACACACACACACACACACACACACACACACACACACACAAGCACAGACGTGCACACGCATGGGCACACTCACGCGCACACACCACATGCGTGTGCACACACACACACAACCTCTCCCTGCTTGCTGACTAACAACTGGCAATCCTCAGATGAGGAAAAAAAGGGTTGATCTAACAACCTAGCAACCTTCAGACGAGGAAGAAAGGGTAAATCTTTAAAGAAAAAGAAAGGACAGCATGCTGCACCTGAACGCACATCTGAGTCCTTGCTGAGCTCTGGTGACTAAATCACATTGGATTGACTTTGTGACTTCGATATAATCTGTGATAATACGGTCTCTGTGTTGAACGCTGAACACTCCTGGTTTCTGTGCAGTTAAAGGGCTGCAACTTCCTCCATGTCTTCAGAAATGGTGTGTGAGTACAGACACACAGCTGCAGTAACGGAAATCAATAGGTTCTCGCCAGCCTGGTCTGGCAGGAGCTGCAGACAGGACAGTTATCAGACTCCACCAGGATAGTTAACAGACTGAGACAGGACAGTTATCAGACTCAGACAGGACAGTTATCAGACAGATATTAGTATGTGCAGATATTAGTAGAGTCAGGCAGGATGTCAGAGCCACGCACATGCACGCAGTCACACACACACATACACACGCACGCACACACAATGTGTTTGGTTAGGTCCTGGTGTGTTTGGTTAGGTTTTTGGGCTAGGGCTTGGGTTAGTGTTAGTGTTTAGGTTACTGTTATAGCTAGAGTTTGCATACTTAGCATGTCCCAATAAAATAACAAACACACATTAAGTAAATTATGGTCTTTTTATAGCTAAGGTTAGTGCTGAACTTTTGCCATTACATTTGCACATGCAGTATAATGAACCACTAATTTGTCCTGTGCAGTGGAATCTCATCACATGCTCCTCTATTGACAAAAAACAGGAAGCTAATTGCTTAAGCCCATAGTATGTTGTCATTTTTGTTCAGTTGTGATTTCCCTAAATCAAACCAGAAAATGGTGCTGCTACCTCAGATTCATCCATCATCCAGTTCTTGGGCTGTGGATAACCTGTATGTGTCAGACCATTATCACTTCATGCATTTTGGCTGGCAAGAGTTACCAACCCAGTGGATTATGGGTCACATCCATTTCAGAAGAACGAGATGGTGATGGAACTGTCTGTCCGGATTAGAGTGGCAGGTAAATGTGATGGACAGACAGGAAAGTGCCACTATGACCCTTTAACACTGCTGTGCTCATGAGATCGGACGTATCAGAGTGGGTGGAGCTCAGAGTGGGTGGAGCTCAGACAAAAGAGATTTTTCATAGTATAGGAAACAGAAGTAATGAAATAAAGTAAATACATGTTTCCTTAGTAAAGAACTACATAAAACTATCAAAACAGACTAAGCTTTTTCTCACAACCAGCACAAACCTTCCTCTTTTCATCATAATCTCTTCTCCTCTCCCTGAATTATATATACTGGTTCTTTCAGAGTCTCCAGTCAGAAAACACTGGCTTGTTGTTTAATTTCTAGGGTCCACCACACATGTGATGTAGTACTGACCATCATGTGTGAATGCAGTCTTGCTGGTCTATATAACAGGAGAGCCTGTGTAACTCATCCAAGAGGGAGAAGATTGCAGCATGTGGAGAGACAGAGGGACGTGTTGGCATTCACATGTGTAACTCACTCCACAGATCATTCCACAGATCGCACCACATGAATCACTTCACAAAGATCACTCTGCATGGATCACTGCACACAGATCACTCCACACAGATCATGCAGCATGGATCACTGCACACAGATCACTCCACACAGATCACTCCACATGGTCACTCTGTATGGATCACCTCTCACAGATCACTCCACATAGATCACTCCACATGGTTACTCTGCATGGATCACCTCCCACAGATCACTCCACACAGATCACTCCATGTGGTTACTCTGCATGGATCACTCCACACAGATCACATGGATCAGTGCACAGAATCATACTCACCATGATGAGGCCTGTGGTGATGGGCTCAGAACAACCATGACACAGCTCTCCAAACTTAGTCCAGTAGTCCTTCTTACAGAAGAGACGGCCATCTTTCTCATAGTACCAGTGGGATAGGGAGGCACTACACTCACAGCACCTGAAAGAGAGAAAAGATCAAAAGAATAACTAAAGGTTAAAAGAACGATTATGTCAGTGGACCCAAGACAAACCACTCAGGAGGAGCTCAAACAAGAGGAGCTCTGCAGATGTGGCTAAAGCGAGGAGTAGCAACATGGCAGTGTCCTGACAGTCTTCTCCCCACTGACAGCCTGCATGATGTGCACTATAACACTCTTGTGAAGGCAGTGATGTGCACTATAACACTCTTGTGAAGGCAGTGATGTGCACTATAATGCTCTTTAAATTTTCAATGTGTGTTACATGTGTGTGTGCACATACATACATACATAGAAATTCAAGATGTTAGAATGTGTATACACACACACACACACACACGTACAAACACACACTCATGTACACACACACGTACACACACACATATGTACACACACACTTATGTACACACACACTTATGTACACACACACACACACATGTACACACATTGAAAATTTTAAGTAAATAAATTTGAGGCAACATATGTGCAGGAATGAATATTCATCATGGATGTGGGTATGTAATGGGTGGATGTGGGTGTGGCCATTCCCCCATAACCCCTTCTGACCTTCCTCTGTGGCCCCACCCCCAGCCCATGCTGTGTGTGCGCATGGAAATGTATGCTGTGCTTCTGCACCAGTGCACTGTCCCAGACTACTGCTCTAGTGCGCTGTTCCAGTGTGCTGTTCCAGTGTACTGCTCTAGTGTGCTGCTCCAGTGTGCTGCTCTAGTGCGCTGCTCTAGTGCGCTGCTCTAGTGTGCTGTTATAGGGTAGCTGCTATAGGGTACTGTTTATAAAGCTGGACCATTTGAATTTCCTTTTTAATTTACTTTCTGATTTGACAAGATACATGATGCACACATACCCCTACATATCCATTGATTGATGATAGAGAGAGAGAGAGAGAGAGAGAGAGAGAGAGAGAGAGCTTACAGATATTCTTACAGACAGGACTGTCTCTGTATGTGACGTCTATATCCACATTCCTCCCAACATGTGTCTGTGTCCACAGCCTATTTTAGGAAGCAAAGCCAATGATATACTAACTCTCCAGCCAGACGCACGGTCTCCAGCCTGGGAATGGATCCAAATACATTGGTATCAGATTCTGGCCACTTGCTTAGAAAAGTGAAACTGAGTGAATCGGGTAAGATAATGTTACACTGCTATTGACTGATTTGAGGGAGAAGTGGATTTGAACAGAGTGAGAGGAGTGTATCTCATGCAGGTGTTTCCTGCGGGACTCACACACACAGACATGGATGTGGCCACTGGTGGAGTAATATTTCCTCTCTTGCATCAGGGATCGGGTGGCATAACATGACCTGAGAGACTGGCTGGTGTGTGACAGTGAGAGGACTGGACCACTGTGACAGTGGGAGACCTACAACATCAGTGTTTCAGTCTGACAGTGGGAGACCTACAACATCAGTGCTTCAGTCTGACAGTGGGAGACCTACAACATCAGTGCTTCAGTCTGACAGTGGGAGACCTACAACATCAGTGCTTCACTCTGACAGTGGGAGACCTACAACATCAGTGCTTCAGTCTGACAGTGGGAGACCTACAACATCATTGCTTCAGCAGGTCCTCTGTGTCTATATGAGCATCTTCAAATATATGTGAGAATGACCCATATGTCGCATTATTTCTGCTTGGCAAAACATAATAGTATTTAGGGCTTTGAATAAAGATTTATGAAAATAAATTAAAGTAAATGGCTGCTTATGTGATCTGCAGTGAGTGTGGATGAGGACGTGTCCCTGTCCTACAGACGTTAACCTCAATGATGCTCCTGTCCTGCTCAACATCTCCTCACACGTACGACAGACGTGACGTCAGTCACAGAAGAGGAAATGCTTATGAAGAAACTACGACAGACTAAAAGAGGAGAGCAGACTGGCCATCTGTTACAGACAGATGGAATGAAGACTTCATCAGAGCTGTAATAACATAACCCCATCTTAGTCTTAAGCAGCACTGTGTCTACAGGAGGTCAAAGGTCAAGATCACAGAAGGAACCATGTGAACAAGTCAATATCAATCACAGAGGAATATCAGGACTGTATAGTACTACATAACTACACAGTGTGCGTGTATATAAGGAGTGTGGAGTACTACCTAGGGTATGTGCATATTATATTTTAGAAATTTTAGTAATTTTTTACTAAAAAAACAATTTTTAGTAAAAAAAAAAAAAAAAAAAAAAAAAAAAAAAAAAAAAATAAAAAAAAAAAAAAAAAAAAAAAAAACAAAAAATGA
>JAOYMR010000003.1:22747187-22758641 GCA_025802075.1 Tenebrosternarchus preto | reverse complement strand
CGTGTATATTAAGGACCGTGTATATTAAGAACCGTATATATTAAGGACCGTGTATATTAAGGACCGTGTATATTAAGGACCGTGTATATTAAGAACCGTATATATTAAGGACCGTGTATATTAAGGACCGTGTATATTAAGGACCGTGTATATTAAGAACCGTATATATTAAGGACCGTGTATATTAAGGACCGTGTATATTAAGAACCGTATATATTAAGGACCGTGTATATCAAGGACCGTGTATATTAAGGACCGTGTATATTAAGGACCGTGTATATTAAGGACCGTGTATATTAAGGACCGTGTATATTAAGAACCGTGTATATTAAGGACCGTGTATATTAAGAACCGTATATATTAAAGACCATGTATATTAAGAACCGTGTATATTAAGGGCCATGTATATTAAGGACAGCGTATATTAAGGTGTGCATCTTGAATTCTGATCTTAAGTTCTGTGTTTTTGCATTCTGTTCCAGCAGCAGAGACCCTCCAGGCTGAGCTGAGACCCTCCAGAGTCTGAGGAGAAGGAACAGCACGATAGAGGGGTTAATCGCACGACAGAGGAGTTTTAGAATGTGTACTGGAATGCTGGGCTGAGACACACACACAAACACCAGCACGACTCCCTCGGAAACACTGGCTGGTTTGGCTCCAGATCTGAGGAGCTTTAACTGAAGTTCAAACTAGTTGCAATACCATGAAACACCATGAAACTCTGGCTGTTAGTGGAGGATTGGAGGACCTACAAAGAGTGCCATGGTCATTCAATTATTTGTGCTCTAAAATAATAATTTGATAATTAGGTTGGTTTGACATAACCTTTCACCAATTATTCAAACAGATTTCCCTGTGTGAATGTTACTGGTATGTTACTGGATTGTTACTGGATTGTTACTGGATTGTTACTGGATTGTTACTGGTATGTTACTGGAGTGTTACTGGTATGTTACTGGTGTGTTACTGTTATGTTACTGGAATGTTACTGCTGCATTACTGGTATGTTACTGCTGTGTTACTGCACCTGTTTTTCCAACCTTGAAAGCTTTTGATCCAGCACCTGAAAGAGGTCGAGCAGATCAGATCTTAGGCACACATGCATGCACACACATACACACACACACACACTCAAACGTACATACACACACACAAACATACACACATGCACAAACACACATATTTATTTGTGTAACCTGAAAGAGGTCCACAAGATCTTAGTTGTTTTATGGAGGGACAAATTACAGCAGCGTAACATCTACTAGCAGCATGTTTAAAGAAGCATGTGAGGTGCGTAACACCAGCAGCATGTTTAAAGAAGAATGTGAGGTGTGTAACACTAGCAGCATGTTTAAAGAAGAATGTGAGGTGCGTAACACCAGCAGCATGTTTAAAGAAGCATGTGAGGTGCGTAACACCAGCAGCATGTTTAAAGAAGCATGTGAGGTACGTAACACTAGCAGCATGTTTAAAGAAGCATGTGAGGTACGTAACACTAGCAGCATGTTTAAAGAAGCATGTGAGGTGCGTAACACCAGCACCATGTTTAAAGAAGAATGTGAGGTGCGTAACACCTACCAGTCGCGAGGCTGGGATTATAGGAATAAGGAGGGAGACCTCCACCTGGTCCTCCCACACCTGAGAGACAGTAAAGGATAGAGGATCTCTAACTCAAGAGTAATTACTGACTCCCTGATTATGACAGAATTATAGTGACTTTGTGTTTATTACTGAGGTGATAATATTCAAGTGCTAACCTGGCTTAGCAGGCACTGCTGCAGGATACAGTCCTCTACCGTACCCGCCGTACCCAGCTGGGAGAAGAATGTTTCCATGGAAACAAATAAAGTGTTTCAGGTTATGGTGACCTGATGTATGGGTCATTCAGGTTATTTAAAGATGATGAAGGAAAATATGTGAGTTGCTACAGAGTGGACCAGGATGTTAATGCAAGAGAAAATGCTTTAGAGATGGAGGGTGTTTTTAAGCTATTGTGCCTCCTTCAGGCTTGCTGAGGCATGGGTGGGCAGCACCAGGGGCCCCAGGCTGGTTCTGTCCTGTGTGGGCAGCACCAGGGGCCCCAGGCTTGCTGAGGCCTGTGTGGGCAGCACCAGGGGGCCCAGACTGGATCTGTCCTGTACGGGCAGCACCAAGGGCCCCAGGCTGGATCTGTTCTCTTTAATATTACCATCAATATAAGTGTAATTCATAAAAACTGAGTGAATTGAATATATTTAGCCTAAACAGATAAATTCAGATTTCAAGAAAGAATTAATCCTAAACAAACCAGACCCAACTGTGTTTCTTTAGACTACCACCCACAGACAGCACATGAAACAACTGCTATTCAAACCTGACTCTCAGCCATAGTCTGCAACTCAGCATCGATAAACAGAAGGTTTGTGAGTGGAGACTGAAGCTTTTCACTGATAGTGTATCATAGTGTAATTCCTGTGGGGTTCAGTGATCACATGCAGTGTCCCAGAGTAGCCCAGAGTAATTCATTAGCAGTACTACACCTCCAGGTACGAGTCCTCCTGTGCCGATGCCACCTGATCCCAAACTTCCATAGCCTTGAAGCAGAAGGGAAGGGAAGGGAGAGCTGAGTGTATGATGATGTAGTGCTGGGAATAGTGAGGAAGTCTGGGAATATCAGTCACTGTCAGGAAGCTTTGCTTCTTTCTGCATGCCTCACCTCCCACATTTCAAATTCATGCAAAATAACCTCAAAACAATCAACAATCTTCTTAGTGTTCTTGGAGTGTACCGACCAGATGGGACATATTTGCTATATAAGAGAGGGAAAGAAAAGAGAAAGAGGGAGAGAGAGAAAAGGAGAAAGAAAGAGAGAGAAAGAGAAAGGGAGAGAAAAGTAGAGAGAGAGAGAGAGAGAGAGAGAGAAAGGAGGATAAAAAGAGAGAGGGAGAGGGTAATAGAGAGAGAGAAAGAGAGCGAGGGGGATAAAAAGAGAGAGGGAGAGGGGAATAGAAAGAGAAAATGAAGAAAGAGAGAGGGAAAGAGGGATAGAAAGTGCAAGATTAAAACAAATTGAAGAGAATCTTTGGCTGCATGAGAAATATGTTTGAGCTCATTAAATATTCATGTCTAGATCATTAAATATTCATGTCTAGATCATGTTCTCTTCACAAATGGAACTGAGCATTTATGACACATGAAAATGGAAGTGAGATGAGTTCATCAACGTTTTATCTGTCAGTCGTGCTTCTGTTATCATAAACCTTGCGATAAAGTACTTCCAAATCCTACTATTTAAGCTTTTGGAAAAAAGAAAAAATGAAAAACAGAGGACGAGGAGGCCAAACACATTTGACATTTCTAGTCTCTGCTGATCACTCTAAGACAGGCCTTCCTATTGCAGTAAATTAGTTTTTGCATTGGTCACGGCCAAGAGAGCATAAATTAAAAGGCCGTCTGAACAGGTCCATTATCTCACTCAGAGCTGAGGAGGTGGGAGCTCTGGTGAACTTCACTGCATTCCAGCACTTTGAAGTGAAGTGTTCATGCAGTTGGTGTGGAACATTTGTTCATAGTACTGAAGCTTATCATGTGCTAGGTGTATAGACTCTGTAGTACTGAAGTGTAGAGACTCTGTAGTACTGAAGTGTATAGACTGTAGTACTGAAGTGTAGAGACTCTGTAGTACTGACGTGTATAGACTGTAGTACTGAAGTGTAGAGACTCTGTAGTACTGAAGTACATGTGCTGGGTGTAAGGATTCTGTAACAGCAGGTAGAGTGAGAGTCACCAGTTCTTAAATATTCATATAAATATAAATATATGTGTTAGAAATATATTGCAGTCAAACTGTAAATCATCAGTGATTTTTTAGACAAAAATGTTATGGCACAAATGAGAGCATTCAGTAAAGGGCTTAGATAAAGAAGGACCTGCTGAGAGACCGATGTTGTTTCACAGATGTGTGGCACCTGTGATGTGCAGATCCATAACCCTTCTCCCACTCAGGCAGTCCATCACTAAGTTAATAAACACCTGCTAATCTCTTGAGATCCATCAGACAGACAGGTAAAGACAGACAGAGAGACAGACAGACAGACAGACAGACAGGTGGAGCAGATGCTAAGGCAGTGCTGTCAGCCATTAGCTAGTGAAGCGTGGTTTGGTCCCCAGGTTTATGGGGTCTCTCGCCGGGGTGGGTCGGCCCAGTTTCTTCTGCAGGACACAGGCCAAGCACAGTGAGCTTAAAGTACTTTCCTGGCTGCAGGTGGCGTCTCCCTGCAAAGTCCTGGAGAGCACAGACGGCAGACCCAGCCTCCTGCACTACCGTACATAAATTCAGTGCACAAGTCTTACAGGAGCTCACATGCACCACCACCGTGAGCCGTGCTGGACCTGGCTGATGGTGGCATGAGTTAAGATCACAGGGCTGGTTGTCATGAGTTGTATTCCCTGTTTTTCTAACTTGCAGGGCAGGTTCTCTGAACTAATGGCCTTTTCCATCTATTATCTCAGATTACACTAAAGCATCCAAAATAAAGATCCCAAGGATTTCAATGAAGGACTAACAAATCATAGCTGAGCATATGAGTGGGTCAGGTTCGGTTCAGGCTGAAGTCCTCCATTCCTCATTAGAGGAATAATCAAGGGAGGTGTTAGTTCATATAAACAAGAGCATGCTCAAGTCATCTCAGCTCATGTGGAAATAAAATGATTAGATCCACGCTGTTAAAATGTGTTAATTGTTCATTAAAACACTCCTATATAAGGAGCACTACCATATAAGGAGCACTACCATATAAGGAGCACTCCCATACCACAGTGAATGTCCATATGATTGCTGACCACTACTTTACTCCACCTGCAGTGGCAGCCAAAAGGCCTCTGTCTGTTTATACATTTTGCCAAACAGACAAGCACACACACAACACACACACAAACACACACACACACACACACACAACCCCTAAACAATCATTATACTAATGTAGAAGCGTGAGAAGGACAGATTACATCTGCGTCAGAGCAGTTGCTGTCAGTGCAGTACAGTGGAGCTGTGGGACTGAACACCATGAAACAAACACTGTGGTCAGATCGCATGGCTGGGTGTCTGCGCTCTGCGTCATTAAACAGATTTGTTCTGTTGTCCCGAATTCAACAGAAAATCTACATGTTGTTGTCCGTGTTCAGGTTTAGGGTGATGATAACCAGGCTTCCATGAAGTTGCTGTTTACTCTTGAGAAGTATAATTCATATCATGTCCTGTTCATATCTTGTTCATATCATGTCCTGTTCATATCATACCCTGTTCATATAATGTCCTGTTCTTGTCCTGATCAAGCGATGCTTGTCCAGGAGCAAACAGAACACTATAATGACTGTAGCTATGTTGCACTGATGCAGTCAAAGTCAATATTCAAGGCAAGAGTCTCCCTGAAGTTCAGCCATGAGGAGTTTGAGTAAGTTAATCCTCATTGCAAACATACTCCATACTGGATGAGGAGGATAGGGGAGATGTGCACGGTTCTGCAGAGAATATGCAATAATAAAAACCTATGGTAGAGGGCACTCTACAGAAGAGCTGTAGTCTGCAGTCCCTTCTCTCTCTCCCTCTCTCTCTGCCCCCCCTTTCCCCCCTCTCTCTATATCTCTTCCTCTCCCTCTCTTTCTCCCACTCTTCCCGTATATCTCCTTCTCTCTCCCTCTCCCTCTCTCTCTTTCTCTCTTCCCTCTCCCCTCCTCCCTCTCTCTCCCACTCTCTGTTGTGCAGCTGGGAATGCTGAAGGATTTAATTTAAGAGAGAGAGAATTCCATGGCTCTGGTCCATGTGGCTGAAAGCAGTTGGAGTGACCTGTCTGCCAGGCACTGGAGCCTGATGCACTTCAGTCGTTTAACCTGTGGTGGCAAAGCCAGAGGGAAGGACAGCAGGAACATATACATTCCTTTCCCTCTAGCGCAACAGTCAAAGGCTCTCCAGAAACTGCTCCCAAAACAGTTAGGTGACGCATTTACTTTAAGCCCAAAGGCCTGTCTAAGAAGCCTGTATGAGGGTTAGTAGAATCAATTGCAACCATTGTATAGTGCTTGGCAACGAGTCTCTGAGTCTCTGAGTACTCTTAAGTAAAAACACTCCCCTCCAGGTCTGTTCCCCTGTTGTATATCTCTATATTACACAGTCACTTAATGAGTGAGTCAGTGTTCTGTTCTGCCACACTGCTCAAACTGCAGGGGAGCACAATCTACTAGAGCCACACGAAGGTTCGTCCGGGAATGTTTTTGGATACATCAACACAGATGCTCAACTGCAACACTGTCTCTCCCCAAAAAATCCTGTGGCATGTAGATGGTGATGGCTAGTGGGTTTCTTATCTAAACTTTTTCTCACTTGAAGTCAATCTTACTCTTAATTAATATTATTTGTGCATGAGATGAGGCAGTGGCAGTGACCCTGATCAGTGGATATAACCATCAGATCTGAGGAGTTGGTAGAAGCAAACCACTCAACAACCCCTGTTCTCTCCTCACTACTCCTAACCAGGTGAACTACTGCCGGCTGCATTACACCAAACTCTCTGCTGGTACCTGGTACCTCTACTGGTACTTCTGTTCTTGCTTTCTTATGCTGTTCTGGCTAGAACTTCAGTTTAGAACAAAACTCAGATCAAAGTTGATATATTATCACTGGCACCACTCTTAAACATCTTACACCACCCTTACACCACCCTTACACATCTTACACCACCCTTACACATCTTACACCACCCTTACATCACTCATACACATCTTACACCACCTTTACACCACTCTTACACATCTTACACCACCCTTAATCTTAATTATTTAATTGATTGAATTCTTAATTAACTCATAATGTAGCTTACAGTGTAACATGCATCATGACTGAGATATGTCAAGTAACTGCTTGTAATTTTCTCTAATGAGATCTTACTCTTCAATGAAGTAAATGAGCATCTTGTTGGAGCTGATAATACATCATTAAATTATTTGTTATAAATAGGAAGGAAGTCCTGTAATTTGTAAAACACATGCATCACATACTTATACAAGGTTTATGACACAGGCTGTATAGATTAGTATAATAGATTAGTCATTCATTTGCCCCCTCACACTGTAAGACATGCTGGTCACACACACTTGCTTTTCTGTTCTTAATAATGGTTTGGGGAAAACAAGTCATGCGTCAGAAGCGTGTGTGTTGTGTGAGGAGGCAGGTGCACATGGCTCACACATGCGTCTGGACCAGAGAACGGATCAGACTTTGACATGAGAAGAGACTAAAACATCTGTCACCCCCTCCCTCGCTTCACATTCCCCAGGGAACATTTAGAGGAATCATCTCTATAGACAATATCTGCTCAAGACGTGGAGAAGCTTCATCTACCCAGTATGAATATATGTACACAGTGTACTTGTAGTACTAGCCTGTAACATTCCTGACACTATCCCAAAGTCGTGTCTAGAAATGAAACCCAGACCAGGGAAAAAATCTGTTTGAATGAATGCTTTGTTCAGTTTTGTGTGTGTGTGTGTGTGTGTAATATCTGCATCTGTTATTCAGACATTATTGTAAAAGTGCTATCATGCTTTTTATTAGGTGGGTCTTGCAGAGATCGTGCAGTCGTGGGGATTTAGTCTCCACAAGACCGTCTGTACTTTTTATGTTCGACTGTCAAAACTGTCAGAGCACACTAGAGTTGAACAGTTTTCATTGAACTGGGCTATTAAAAAAAGTGTTATCTAATAAATCAAACCAAAATCACAAGCATGTTTATAGCCACTGCAAGGAATACAAATTGTTAAAAGAAATATGGAGAGATGTTTCAGAAAAACTAAGCTTACACTCTCCTCTGAGAAAGCAAAGTGTTAATTGGTCTCTGTTCAAACAGGATTTGAGGAGCACTTCCAGTTTGATGAGTCTTCATCACTGACAGGAGCCCTGTAATTCTCATTAACACTACCTAAACTACCAGCTCAACACCACCTAAATGAAAAGCTCAACACCACCTAATACCAGCTCAATACCACTTAAACTAAAATCTCAACACCACCTAACACAACTTAGCACCAGCTCAACACCACCTAACACAACCTAACACCAGCTCCATGAATGTATTCCCAGTAAGCAGAGCACTGAATGCATGTTTATGCAGGACATGGCAGGACAGTGCGTCTTCGTTCCTCAAAGCTCACAAGTCAAAGGTCCTCAATTGTACAAAGTTCTTTGCTATAATTAATATCCTGCTTTGTCAGACGGTTTAGCCTAGTAAACGTGCGCTGCAGATTGGATACTTTGCAGGAAATTGGTATCAGCCATCTCTTTAACTATATAGGATACTTAAAACAAACAGGAAGTGGAGTTAAGCAATTAAAGATTTAATAAGTAAGTACACAAATACCTAAAGTACGACAACATTGTACACACCGGGGCAGTGTACATCAGGATGGAAGAGTTTAGGATTATTACAACCCATTAATTACACATTGCAATTGGTTAGATATTGCAATGAAGCAATACATGTTAAGAATAACAGTTACAGTTAGAATATTCCCATATATATATATATATATATATATATATACAGAGAGAGAGAGAGAGAGAGAGAGAGCAAGGCCCAGGGAGAGATTTCTCCAAACCTGACTCCTCAGTGCACCAGCTCCAAGCCCTCTTCTCCAGCTCCACTCTTCCCAAATCTCCACCTCTCTCTCCCCAGTCTCTCTGCAGCTCCCCTCTGGGCCAAACTCCTTTCTGTCTTATCTTGACCAAGAACCAGGTTTGCTACCACTGACCAATCAAAAGTAACCACCTGCTGGCATCCCCCCACCATGAAAACAGCCACAGGATCATGCATTCATTTACAGTACAGTTTGTGTTGGGGCATGACCCCAAGTGACCATTGTGCCTTTCTCACCCTTATCTCTGTGAGGGATCAAAGGTATGCATAGCAATGGGGGTAGATGAGCAGAGACCAGCATTTGGCCTACACAACGTCTAGTCCTTCCTACACAACGTCTGGTCCTTCCTACACAACGTCTGGTCCTTCCTACACAACGTCTAGTCCTTCCTACACAACGTCTGGTCCTTCCTACACAACGTCTGGTCCTTCCCTCACTGCGTCTGGTCCTTCCCTCACAATGTCTGGTCCTTCCCTCACAATTGCTGGTCCTTCCCTCACAATGGCTGGTCCTTCCCTCACTGCGTCTGGTCCTTCCCTCACTGCATCTGGTCCTTCTCTCACTGTGTCTGGTCCTTCCCTCACAACGTCTGGTCCTTCCTTCACAATGTCCAGTCCTTCCCTGAAGACCCAAGCACAGGACAAGCCTGCGTGAGGAAACACACACACTCCTGAAGACAGAGAGGAGGAGGAGCATCATCACTGAAGATCCTGTGCCTTACAAGGAAACACACACTCCTGGAGACACCAAAGAAACACACACTCCTGGAGACACCAAGGAAACACACACTCCTGGAGACACCAAGCTACATGTTTACTTCTCTGCTCCACCCTGCTTCAAGGAACCTGGTGAGGATCTGAAATGCTCTGCAACAGACGTATTGTTTATACTTGTTAGTTTATATCTTTGTGTGTTCATATCCTTGTTTGTTGATATTATTGGGAAATTTCCTTTGCCATGAGTCTCCAAAATCTTGAGTCACTGACTGAGTAAAGAATGTTTCATTTTTTAATTTGTGGTTTTAGAATCCCTTTGAAGGATTTGAACCAAAATGACACTGAGATCAGAACCAAAAACTGACATAAACTACCCTGTATTTTAAATACTTAAAGGTAGTGTCAGTTTTAAAGCAGTGCCAGTTGAAAGAATACATGTGTTTTATTGTTTTCTGTTTCTGAAAAAAAATGTCTGTCTGAGCCAATGTATCATGTTTTCACTTCAGAGATGTCTAAACCCTAGCTGTTGTGGATCAATACAGATTCATCAGGCCACATAAAGGTGTGATTAAAAACTTTTTTTTGGTCAGCACCCCCAGCACTACCCAGTATCACTCCCCAGAACTGCTCCACCCTCCAGAACTGTTCCACCCTCCAGAACCGCTCCATACTCCAGAACTCCACCCTCCAGAACTGTACCACCTTCCAGAATCGTTCCACCCTCCAGAACTGTACCACTCTCCAGAACTGCACCCTCCAGAACTGCTCCACCCTCCAGAACTGCACCCACTTAAGTTTCGTGTTCCATATTCAGTGGTTCTTTAGACATGGTCTCTCATGTCTGGGCCTCTGTCAAAGCATGAAGGCTTTTAACAGTGCTGTCACAAAGTGATCAAGTCCAGTACTGATCACTTCTCTCAGCACTGCCACCAATTGGTCCAAAGCTGATCACATTCAATCATATCTGATCACATTTGCTTAGTTCCTTATCTCTGCAAACCCACCACCATGGCCACATAAAAACGGAACTGTTTTAGGAAATTCAATAAAGGCTAAACACTGCTAGTGCCCTAACAGGGTATGAACTGAATGAGAGAACAAAAATATTTACCCTGCTATATCAGAGTGAGTCACTTATTGTACAGTTTAATCTAAGCACAGTTAGCACTGGTGCTTTAGTGTTTGAGCAGTGTTTACACTGGTGCTTTAGTGTTTGAGCAGTGTTTACACTGGTGCATAAGTGTTTGAGCAGTGTTTACATGTATTGTTTGAGCAGTGTTTACACTGGTGCAGTGTTTACATGTATTGTTTGAGCAGTGTTTACACTGGTGCTTTAGTGTTTGAGCAGTGTTTACACTGGTACTTTAGTGTTTGAGCAGTGTTTACATATATTGTTTGAGCAGTGTTTACACTTGGCCAGTCATCACGTGTGTGAAGTTGCCAGTCATCTTGAGGTGTGACCAGGTCTCTTTTCTCATTGATTCAACACACACACAAACACACACATACACACACACACACACACACACACACACACACACACACATACACACACAGACACAAACGTACAGGCTTGTTCATTTCGAAATTTTCAAATATTACAAAATCAGTGCTGGAAGAGTTGAGGATCATGTAAGAGTTGATATACACTAAAATAACATAATAGTCCATGTAATCAGAGACAAAATTCACATTTTGTATTCAAAATGTAATATCTGTCATATCTGCACTTTTCATCTTCAGAACTGAAAGTGGGCTGCAGTTCAGGATCACAATATTTACACCTTCACCTTGAGTATTGACTCAAGGTTTTGATGTAAATCAGTCCAAAAGATTGTTTTATTTGCTCACCTGGTTTGGGAGGCTTCCCAACAGACCCTGCTGTTAAAAATAATTTAAAATGTTACAAATCCTACATTACAGCCTACTGCACTGCATCAATGAGCATTAAAATGTAAAACTTTACTATTAAAAAGATGTTGTTATTACAGTTTTTCCAGTTGCTAACACACTAAAATGACATCCATAGCACAATTATTTTAATTGACACACAAAGAGCAAAACCTCC
>JAOYMR010000003.1:22714273-22728923 GCA_025802075.1 Tenebrosternarchus preto | reverse complement strand
CCGTCATGCTCTTCCTCTTCAGACCCCTCACCTCCGTCATGCTCTTCCTCTCCAGACTCCTCACCTCTGTCATGGTGTTCCTCTCCAGACCCCTCACCTCCGTTATTCTCTTCCTCTCCAGACCCCTCACCTCCATCACTCCTCTCCTGATCACATACAAACAGGAGACACACAGTTCTTTTCAAAATGATGTCATCCCTCTCCTGTATCCAAAACTTCATTTGAGCTGCTAATGTATCCTCATGTTCTCAAAATTGTCACTGAACTTTTATAAAAGAAGCTTCCCCCAGTAGATCTAATCTTAACTCAGTAGATCTAAACTTAACTCAGTAGATCTGAGCTTTATCAAGTAGTTCTGATCTTGACCCAGTAGATATGTAGCCTTAGAAGATTTGATCAACCAGTAGATCTGATTGACTCTGAAGTAGTTGTGTGTAATGTTCTACCAGGTCACTGTGACTAAGGTCTTTGGATAATACATTTTCGACAAGTATTTTAAATTCTCGATGCAGTGCCCGTATTACAGCTTTAGTGATTATGTTATTGCTTATGGGTGATGTGTAACTGACCTGCATCTGTGACAGACATAAGTGCCATTTCTTGAACAAATCAGCATCAGATGATGGAAGACGCTGGTAAAAAATCAGCATCAGACGATGGAAGACGATGGTAAAAACTTCACAAAGACACCAAACAAGTCCGAATAGAGCTAGAGGGCGTCATTCCAGTGTTTAGTTTAAAACTAATAACTTTTCCCTAATGAGTCTATGTTAGGACACAGAGTGCATTTTTTGGAAGTCAGCAGTGTTCTTGTGTTGTTTTCTCTCCTTTAGCTCATGTCTGCTGCTTGTCCTCTCAGCATCGAGGCGCTGCCAGAAGACTACGTTTGTTTATATATTTAGGGAGTATGTGAATATTACACAGGACATGTGGTACGTAGCAAAGATGTAAAAACATTCAATCCTAAAGTCTAGATACTTTTTTTCACCATAAAGATTTATGCTGAAAAATTATGTTTGCTTTTGATATAATACCCAAATGAATGATATTGTGGGGTTTTTTGGGTCTTATTGTGTCTTAATTACAAGGTCAGACAGTATCTTGAAATATGTCTGATATATATCACAGGTCATTTGAGCTTCAGCTATGCTCCTTCAGTTATATTCTGTCCATGTGCATGTAGATTCTTGATCACATGTCCTTGATCACAGCCCACGCTGCATGTGAAAGGGTGATACTATACTATTAAACATAATTCCTATGAAGGTGAGTTTCCTAGGAAACGAGCTAAGAGGAATCTGAGAGTACAGCACAACAAGCCATGAACCTCAGCACACGTGAGCCTGACTGCTCCAGAAACAACAGCTCTGCAACTGCCCACTTCAGACAAATAATATTTTTGGGCTTTTGGCAGTTTTTCACTGGCAGGATTTTGCCCATGTACAACTTAAAATATGAGTCATTTTTTATGTGAGCATATAAAAGAATCAGGCTGCAATAATGCTTTCAAAAGCAGCTTTTTTGATTTCTGGTCAAATTCAGAGCAACTGGATGAGCAGATAAAAGATGCTCATCCAGTTGCACTGCTGAAACTGGCCATACCCTAATCCTAACCCTAACCCTAATCCTAACCCTAATACTAATACTAACCCTAACCCTAATCCTAACCCTAATACTAACTCTAACCCTAATATTAAACCTAACCCTAACCCTAAACCTAGTTGACTGTTGAGACTGGGCAAACCAGCAGTACATTTTCACTGATAGAATAGACAGGGTTGAGTCTGTAGACAGTTAACAGACAGGGTTGAGTTTCCTGTTTATCAAGTCTATGGTGGTATTTAACTCATACATAATGCAGTATGTAAAAAACTTGCCTTTTAAAAAGCTTTTCATGAATCATTATGAGATTATTGTGTAAATGGAAAAATAACAGATATTCCAGGATCATGTTTGTTTTTCCCTGGACAGTTGATGCAAGGGTAGTTTCACTAATGAGAGATGAGAGAGACAAGAGAGACAAGAGAGAGGTGAGAGAGACGAGAGAGGTGAGAGAGACGAGAGAGACAAGAGAGAGGTGAGAGAGACGAGAGAGATGTCTTAATAGTTTTCCAAATCGTTTAGGTTGGACAGTAATGAATGACGTCAACACAAGTCTGAAATGCTTGCATTTCTCCAGCTTTGGTCTCTGAGCAGTGGAGAGGAACAGTCTTCCTACAGGGCATCTGGTTTCCTACAGAAAGGCTGCATCATAAATGTCACTCGCTTCAGAGCAAGACGTGTTTCCCCTCAAAATATTGTGTGAAACAACAGTGGGATCACCATGCTTGTAGTGTTCACAAGAATAAAATGCTGCTCAAAAATATTTGTGTTACTGTTTCATGGTTTCCGTTTTCAGTCCCTACAAACAAAAAGGTGGTTGGCCAGTGACTATGATGGAGGCATTTGCTAAATGGTCCTTCATGTTGTTTTATTGGTTTAGCTGTGAATTAATGATGTCATCGACTGGATTAATGATGTCATCAACTGACTCAGCTAAGCACTCAGTCGTTCGCTCTTACAGTGTTGTACTAATATGGTCAAACATTCTTGGCAGTTCTGTGGTGGGCTTCTACTCGAAGGCGTTCTCTATTTGAGTGGGCTTCTACTCGAAGGCATTCTCTGTTTGAGTGGGCTTCTACTCGAAGGCGTTCTCATATCTATTTGTAGAAAGAAAGTGCTCATGCCATTTTCTAAAAAAATAAGATTGTTTAATCAATAAGGGAGAAGGAGGAGGAGGTCACTCATGTAGCCATGGTTACAAAAAGCTGCCCTCTCACCTGCCAGGAAGTACCCCTGAGGTCACACCTTTACTGGGAGGATGGTCATATGACTGCTGCCTCCAAGGGGAAATGACCGTGTGATCACTCACTCACTCACTCACTCACTTCACTTGTTATTTATTTCACAGTGCAGTTCAGTTTTTAAGGTGTTACATGTGGATGCCATGTTCTAGAGCATTATGGAGCAGAATGTTATTATGAGCAGTTTTTTGAAGGGCAGATTCTTGTGAACACCTACAAGTGAGGAACTGATACAGTCTTCACTACAAAGTGAAATGTTTTCCAGTGTGTGATCAGACATTCATGTACCTAAAGACACTGCATCACCCCATGTGAACAAGATGTGTGGATAACTACAAACAAACAGGATGTGTGGATTGACTACAAACAAACAGGATGTATGGATAACTACAACCAAACAGGATGTGTGGATAACTACAAACAAACAGGACGTGTGGATTAGCTACAAACAAACCTGCAGAAATGATAGATTTAATCATTGCCTTAAATAGTTATACTGAATTACCGAAGTAAATCTTGCTGTATTTCTTGGAACTGCTAAAAGGTTTTCTCATGATTCTACACATATTCATTTACCTTGTAATCTATCAAGGAAATTCATCCCAAGAGAAAGAAGGTGATTCCAGTTGCCAAGACAGCTACATTTGAATGATGTAGTGATCTACATTTTATCCTCGGCATTTACAGTTTCCAAATACACAACACAGGACTTTGTTGGACTTGATTATACACTTTCATTTTCCAAACTGTTCACTCCAACTTCTCATTTCTAAACAGGAGGACAGATCAAAGCTACTTTTTACAGATCACTCAAAAAATATCAAATAACATTTAATGTTTCAGCATAAAATGCATAAGATGGGTGATGGGGAAACCGACTGGTTCTCCATCTCAGCTCTGTCTCAGCTCCGTCTCAGTTCTGTCTCCGTTCTGCCTCAGCTTTGTCTCTGTGCTTTACGGCTCTTAAACACCACTTCTCTGTTGATGTCCTTCTTCTCCAGCCAGCACTCATTCTTACCCAGATCTCCTCAAACATGAGACACTAGAGGCCAAGCTATAGGAATACATCTAAATCCTCATCATCATCATTGTCGTCGTCATCATCATCATCGTCATTATCATCATCATGTCAGAATGGTGGAAGACTGCTCTGTGTGCTCTGTCATTTGGGTGTTTGTGTATTTGCATATTTGTGAATTTGGGTATTTATGTATTTGAGTATTTGTGTATTTTTGTATTTTTGTATTTATGTATTTGGGTATTTGTATATTTGTTTATTTATGTATTTGGGTATTTGTGTATCTATGTATTTGGGTATTTATGTATTTGAGTATTCGTGTATTTATGTATCTGCGTATTTGTGTAATTATGTATTTGTGTATTCATGTATTTATGTATTTGTGTAATTGGGTATTTGTGTATTTATGTATCTGCATATTTGTGTAATTATGTATTTGTGTATTTATGTAATTGGGTATTTGTGTATTTATGTATTTGTGTATTTATGTAATTGTGTATTTGGTGTATACACATGCTGATGTTTGTAGTGCAGCTCTGAACATTCCTTGGCATCTGTGGCTTTGTGGTGCTCAGTTTCAACATGAGCAACTGGCTGTAGCGTTAACCCTAACCCTAACCCTAGGGTTAGCCTGTGTGGAAAAACTGGCCACTGGTGTGACATGCCTGTTCAGCGAAGGACCACACCTAGGGTTAGGGTGCAGAAGTGGTGTTAGGGTTAGGGTGCAGTAGTGGTGTTAGGGTTAGGGTGCAGTAGTGGTGTTAGGGTGCAGTAGTGGTGTTAGGGTTAGGGTGAGAATCAACTACTTTTTTAGAGCTGCACTTAGACACGCTGATATTGCCATCACTTCACATTCTGAACATGCTGCATTGTCAGAGGTTCCAAATGTCTCTCACTCCCCCCATCAGGTGGGTTCAGCAAAGACCACAAACACTGTGGAGTTAACCAGTGTTCACCCAGACTCTACTGTGGAGTTATTCAGTATTCAGACTCTACTGTGGAGTTATTCAGTATTCAGACTCTACTGTGGGGTTATGATTTATTCAGTATTCAGTTGACTACTGCATGTGCACAACTCTCAGGTCAAGCAGCACTACACCTCCCAGGGAAGGAAAAATCAGTTTCTCTACCTCAGATAAGATGGTTGGTTCTCACACTTCACCCACGCCAATGCAGGGTGGGACCCCTCCTGTGGGAGATGCTTGCCAGCAAGCTGCCTCCTTGAACAATTGTGCATTTACAGCTCAGGAACCAATTAAAAGCTTAATCAATCAACAGGATAATGTACACTCTGGCCCAGACGTGTCCACGACAGTTCAGCCTCACACCCTCCGGAGCTGGAACCGGTCAGCACTGTGACATAATGCAGGGGGGGGGGGGCAGGGCCTGCTGGAGCCCAGCCTGCCATCAGCAGCTAATGGAAAGAACGTGGGGAAGGGTTTCCACTTTCCACACTTATCATTACCACAGGAAAGGGTGAGGTTCCTGAGAGCATGTGGGTCCAGTGTTTGGCTTAAGGGCTCAGGATACAACACTACAAAACCCATCATCAGTAATGTCCAAATTTCTGGTGCGCACTGTGATTGGGCCATTTAAAAAATCTTGGAATTATTATCATATAAATCTAATCACAAATGATCTAATAAGCTAACAATAATTTAATCCCTAAAAAACACGTCATGGTACATGTTTTATACACACACACACACACACACACACACACACATATATATATACTATATGCATATATTCATGTCATATTTCTTTATAGATAATGTTTTAAATAAATAAATAAAAGAAAAAGGTCAAGAGTTTGACAAGGTTTTGCGAACCAGAGCCAAGTACCAGAATATTGAGCCAACAGTCTCCAGTGCCAACAGTGTGTTACACGTCTGTCTAGAAATCCAACATTTTCTCTCCGAACTGGCATGACAATGATACGAAAACATGGAGGCCCTAATCAAGGCAATGTTTCGGTTGGCCTGCACTCAGAAACGCACTCTTTGAAATCTGAACTATAAGGCAGAACATTATTCGGTGTCCCAGAAAAGCAACGCCGGCTGGGAATGATGTGAAAAATCCCAAAGAGGCTTGAGGAACCTCGCCAGAAACAGGCATTAAACACAAGCCAACTTAAGTGGCCAATTTTGTGGCATTGTAAAACCGATTACTCTAATAATCCTCCTCGCAGTGGAGGATCGCATGTTTTATGGTAAGAAACATTGTGGTATAATGTGACCTGTATTCGTCACACTAGGAGTCTGTGTTGTCTGCTTGCATGTCTGTGACTAACACTTGCTGCTGGTATTGGAGGGCTGGGGTTAGTAGACCCAGGGGGAGAAAACATTGAACCGTTTCAGTCACACTGTGAAATATAGGGAACACACACGCAGATCAAACTGACACGATGCTTGTAAATAATGAGGGAACATGGTGCCCAACTGCAGTGGTTAAGTACATTCAGTCGTTAAATACATTCAGTCATTGCCATTAATCAGGCTGTTCATAAGAGTGTTTCCGCATCTGAGTTCACAACTTAAAGAGAAAACAAGTTTCACATTAGAAGTGACAATTCAGGAGAAAAAGATGGAAGCTCGAAATTCTATAGCCTCCACAGAGCTTACACAGATTCTTCAACCTACATACATCCTACACAGAGTTTACATAGAGCCTATACAGATTCTACTGCCTATACAGAGCAGATACCCCACAGAGACCCTACAGAGACCCTATAGAGACTGTAAAGCAAATACAGAGCCATTATTGTCAGACAGCTATAATCATTTCAGTACTTTACCACTATGTTTTATATCCACAAACCTAGTAATAATCTCAGATAATGTGTCATGGAGTGGCAGGATTAGCTGTTCGATGGAATCCTCAAATTGCAATGAAATCTGTACTAACACCATAGAAACTTAACAAAAAAATGACTACTAATACCATAAAAACAAATACTATTCACACCTTGAATGTAGCAGAAATTCTTCCCAGAACACACACAACCTGAGATACCCACAGTAAAGTACAGGTGGACGCTAAAGACTCTGGGACATGAATGAGCTCCTAATCCCTTTTCAGTTCTGTTTTGCACCAGTGTTTCTCCAAACAGGTGATTCTTGTCTGTGGTGTTAATGCAGATCATTAGCAAAGCTGTGTGGGTTCTGTTTGACTCCACCTTCCAAGCAGCTGCATGAGGACGGTTGCCATGAGTAACAAGCAGTGACCAGTGACCATGTCTCCACCTGGGCCAAGACATAAATGTCCTGAAAAAAGGCCATGGAGGGAAGGAGGGACTGCTTTAGAGAGTGCTTTAAAATGCTTTAGGGAGTGCTTTAAAATGCTTTAGAGAGTGCTTTAAATTGCTTTAGGGAGTGCTTTAAAATGCTTTAGAGAGTGCTTTAAATTGCTTTAGAGAGTGCTTTAGGGAGTGCTTTAAAATGCTTTAGGGAGTGCTTTAAAATGCTTTAGAGAGTGCTTTAGGGAGTGCTTTAGAGAGTACTTTAGGGAGTGCTTTAGAGAGTACTTTAGAGAGTGCTTTAGAGAATGCTTTTGAATGCTTTAGAGTGGCGTGTGGAAGGAGGGAGTGGTGGGAGCTGCAGGCTCTTCCTGTTCAGGCAGGCGACCTCCCTGCTTTTCCCCAGCCAGGAACCTCCCTGAGCAGCTGGTAGACACAGCACTACAGACATGGTGTTTGCTTAAACCAGGGTCAAGGCGGATGAAAGGCTGTCCGGGCCAGCACTGCTTTCTCGGGTGTCACTATCATAGTCATCTCCCCTTTGACATACCGACAACTGGCTCTCCCAAACAGAGACACCCCAAGGATTTTATTAACATAAGGGGCCGACATCAAGCAGATTTCCACTGTCCCAACTGACGTTACCACCTGGTGCTCTTTATCACTGTCTGTGTGCAGTTGAATCGTCCCATCACCTCCCCTCCGAAGCATAGGGGGCGCTACAGTAATGGTTCGTGCTCTGTTTTCTTCACAACATTCTTCTCATTGTCCCAGTAATTAAAAGAGACATTTGGAATTCTAAAGCACATTCTACTGCATTCTAGAACCCAGCAGTTGGTCTCCCTGGAGATCACTGATGTCATTTCCAGACATAAACTCTTAATCCACGAGATCTCAGCCAAAATAAACTAAACTCAACATCTCACAAGACACTGAGCAGGCTACAGGACAGTGCAGTACTTGGTAAATGTGACTTGTCCACAGATCACGCAGGAGCAGACCTCTCCACTACTGTGTCACAGTGCATTAAGAGAGATTATAAAGGACGCTGGAGTAGCAGGTGTAGGCCTGGAGAGTCTGTGTTTGCTCACGTGTTGGACCTGCGATCACTCCTGAGACGCACTGACGCACTGAGATAAAGATATTTTGAATGTTTTTTTTTTTTTGTCTTGATGGACTACTAGTGTGTTTCATTTTTTTTATAGTTTTATCTTTTTAGAACTGATTTATTCTGTATAGAGATGAGTACAGAACATTCTTTAAAAGAGCAACATGTCTGTACAGAGACTGGCACAACTGCACTTAACAGACTAAACTGCTCTGAGGTGAATCAGATTTTCAACAGGTGGCTCCTCTCCTCTTATTATTCAGCTGCTGAAATCTAAACATCCTCTTTACTCAAAGGCCTCTTGTGAGCTCGTGTTATTCTGCCAAGTCTACAGTCTGCTGACATAATTGCTTCAGCTCCAGGTTTTGGTTCCCCCAGCCTCCTGGGCCTGACACACTACAGCACAGGCTCCCTGCTCTAGCCAGTGATCTGCCCCACGCACCTGCCCCGGCCGCTGAACCATTGAACCTCCCCACACACCTGTCCTGGCCATTAAACTGCCCCACGCACCTGCCCCACGGCTGCTCAACTGCTGAACCTCCCCATACACATGCCCCAGCCGCTGAACTTCCCCATACACATGCCCCAGCCGCTGAACTTCCCCATACACATGCCCCAGCCGCTAAACCACCCCACACAGCTCCAGCTCCCCACTGCCGTTTCTGCAGACGCTGACGACTCTTCCAGCATGAGAAGTGCATGCTGACTGCCTTCCAGGTCGAGTACATTTGAATTAATCAGAGCTGCGTTCTTTAAGAGTGAGCTGAAGCTTGGTAGAGCACTGAATTCCTGCAATGAGTTACAGAGACCTTGATGAAATGAATGTGTCTAGATATTAAAATACTATCCAAACATTAAACCGAGTAAAAGTAACAGACGTATGGAATGCACCAGAGCGTGTCAGTCTGACTGGATGACAGACCAGCTTACAAAAGCAGGAAATGTACACTAGTTTCACAATAAGCTCTTTAATTTCTTGTTTTTCTATGTAGCACACCAAACTAAGGCCAAGATAAAGGCCATGCTTAAAACATCTCATACACAGGAATTTTCCTCGACAACAGTCCTAAATCAGCTGTTTGCTGAAGAAAATATGCTCTGCATATGTTTCATTGCATCCTTCCTCTATCATCCAGACAGAAAGGCTTTGTGTTTTATTTCTCATGGCCTGAAGGCAACACTGTAAAACATTATGCAAATGAATGTATCTAGAAAAAAGTCCACTGTCCTCCACTGCTGCGTCCTTGTGGTAGAACCAACTGCCAGGCTACATTTCTGCTCTTTGCGATGAAGTTGTTCAGATTACTGCACAATAACCACAATCCCAGAGGGGGTGTGGGCTGAATTTTCTCCAAGCGTCTGGAACCATCCCTGTGCAATGTTAAAAACAACCAAAAGCTGAATTCTCAAAGAAAAGCCATTGTCTTCTGCTTCTGCTTCTTTTTTCACATTTGCTAGTGGAGAAAAGGTTCTGTAGAATGTTGTCTTTGGCTGTCCAGTGTTATACTGTGTTGAATGTGAGTAAGTCAGTGTGATCTGCACTCTGCTTCAAAACATGACCTTCTCCGAGCTGGAGACCAGAGGACCAGGTCCGTCAGACTCTGGCGAGACCATCGTGCCTCACAGGAGTCGCAAATCTGTTGTCCAGTTTTCCACATTCTCAACACAGAAAAGCTCCTATTTCAGTCCTGCTGTTGATTACGGCAGAGTCCTTGAGCATGTTCTTCTCTTGAGGAACTAAGACTGATTAACGCCATGTTCAGAAAGACGTGTGGAAGACATGCATCATCGACGGTGATCAGTGAGTCTGCGTTAGGACCAGGTTTAAGTGCCAACATCTGAGTTTAGTTTTAGTGTCTAAGAACTGATCCCTACAGGGGAACCAGGGAAGGGGTGAGTATTAATACTTTTACTCTGAAACACCTACAGCACAGCAGTGCCTCACACAACCTTTCAGTGATTACTGGTCTCCGCATGGATCAGTCTGAAAGAAATCAAACACCTCCACCATTACATGCTGTGCTGAGTGAGACATTTTAAAGACAATTAAAAGTCATGTTTGCTTGCCAGCAAATGTCATTTACTTGAAACTGACATCTGTGACTGATTTTGCAGAAAATAAAATTTTCTCATTTTCTGCCGTATCCCAATAGCAACCTTTAGGATCATACTAAAGACCCTGTCTCCCATAGTCTGGATCATCTATACTAAAGATCCTGTCTCCCATAGTCTGGATCATCTATACTAAAGACCCTGTCTCCCATAGTCTGGATAATCTATACTAAAGATCCTGTCTCCCATAGTCTGGATAATCTATACTAAAGACCTTGTCTCCCATATTCTGGATCATCTATATTAAAGATCCTGTCTCCCATAGTCTGGATCATCTATACTAAAGAAGGAACATCAAGTAAGTCTGTAGAACTGTCCAGAACCTCCAGAACTGTCATAATGATCTGCGGTATAACAGATGTTTGTATTGTTTTTGACAGTTTTACCATGTACTGATAATTTCTGTGTATTTTTCTTGACCATTAACACAAATTGTAACAAAGTCTTCAATATACAACTTTTTTTTAGTAGAGAATAGCCTATCTCAGGTACATCAAACCTTTAAAATAGGTTAAATTAGTTCCATTTGGAGGTTAATATTTATGAATCTAAAAATGAAACGAAAATATTTATGAATCCTTGTGCAATGTCATGGCACTGTAATGACATGTATGAGTTATGTATATTTTAATCTATATTTTTCCTAGCCCTTAAATGAATTCTCTGACCTATTTACACTCTGCTATTAAAAGTAAAATACACAGCATAGAATTGTGACGGTGACAATGAGAGAGCGGAAGGCGAGGCTGCAGGGAACAACCACAGAGCAGTCAAACAGAAAAGATAGCAAAAGGCTGAAGCTATAGCTACTTAAAACTTAAAGTAAGCTTGTGATGGTTTTCGCGAAGGCAAAGCACCAACGCAGTCCACAGGCTCGGTAATCCTCAGGCAAGCGAATGTGCAGCGATGAAACGGAGGTGAGGTGATTAGTGGGGATTGAAGTCACCTGTAGGTGATAAACGGGTGATTGGGAGTGAACGAAGTGAAGTGGAAGTGGGCGTGGCGCTAGGTCTGTGTGAAGTGGAGGTGGGCGTGGCTCTATGTCTGTGTGAAGTGGAGGTGGGCGTGGCTCTATGTCTGTGTGAAGTGGAGGTGGGCGTGGCTCTAGGTCTGTGTGCCCGACACGACGTGACAAGAATGAACGATACATGGCAAAAGGGTTTAATATTAAAGTGCCATCCCCGACAGAATTACCTCTACCAGAAAAAAGTAGCACAGTGTGATGTTTACACCACAGCAAGAATTAAACCCCTGGAATGAGAGAAATGTCCGCTAAAAGACATGAAAGATGTCACTGCTATAGTTATCTTTGTACAGAATAGTACAGAATAGCATAGTTATCATTGTTCACTAAATATAACATTTTAAGTTTAATGGCAAACATTACACAGATTGACAAACACGTTTTCTGTTTAGGTGTATTTCCAGATTTTTCGTAGCTCCTGATATCTTTCTTCATTTCCAGTGCATGTTGTTGAATTCCTCACTGGTTCTGTTTTACCATGGCTCTCCCCTGGAGAGTGATCAGCTGTCACTGTGACATCACAAAAAACCTGCTGAGCTGCAGAGGCTGCAGGCGTAACATGCAACTGCATAACACACACATCATAACATCACCCCGAACTGTCAAGACACATCATAACATCACCCCGAACTGTCATGACACATCATAACATCACCCCGTACTGTCATGACACATCATAATATCACCCGAACTGTCAAGACACATCATAACATCTCCCCAAACTGTCACGGCACCTCATAACATCGCCCGAACTATCACGACACATCATAACATCGCCCCAAACTTTCATGACACATCATAACATCACCCAAACTGTCACGACACATCATAACATCGCCCCGAACTGTCACGACACATCATAACATCGCCCCGAACTGTCACGGCACATCATAACATCGCCCTGAACTGTCATGACACATCATAACATCACCCAAAATATGGAGCTGATTTATCAACATCAGAGTTGTTATGTAACCTTCTAGATAGTGCATGTCATTAAACTGTTACCACACTATTTTAACCACATGGCTCACAGCAACTTTGGCTGCGACCTGCTAGAGTCCAGCTCTGATCTTCAAAGCTTGGCTGTCAAACAGAGACTGGGAGGGTGGTTTCAGACAGGCAGCACGTGTGGACTCAGACACGTCCTCATGCTAGGCGTGAACCACCCAGCCTCCTTCTGAGGTTCCTTTCACAGAGGGATGGATCTGAGAGCCAAGCACGCGTGAGGGCTGCTCCTGGCTGGGGTTGTTCATTGCTGGATCTGGGTTCTGGAATGGGGTGAGACTGGCAGAATGGTGTGAGGCCTGTGTGGGCGTCTGTTGTGTGTCCAGCAGACCTGCAGTGTGTGCCACGCCGTGCCGTGCGGGCGGGAGGGCACGCTCAAGCTGCCAGCATGGAAAATGGGCTCCAACAGGGAAAAAAGCAACACAAATTCACCCTCTCTGTTCACAGCGCCTCCTAGTGCCCCATGTGTGGAAGTCTGACTCACGGAAAATGTGAGTCGTTCCCAGCATCCAGGAGGTGCTAGTCTGGAATCGGCTCTCTCACCTTCATCGACCCACTCTGATCACCGAAACTGATGTAAAAGTCATCTTGAAGCACCAAACATTTCATACTTCCAACATCATATTTTTGGTAACATTTTGGGGGTTTTTTTTGGTTGTGTGAATAAGATGAGATATGAAGAAGTGTGAATTATATCACACTCTCTATTATTCTCTATTATATCAGGCTTTGAGAGAGATGGATCATATTCCCTCATCAATGTTACATTACTGAAATGCATTTAATCTGACACACTATAAACTGAATTGTCCAAACACGTTTAAATATCGAACCCTTGGTCAGTGCACAAATAACTGACATCTCTTTCCCTGGTATAACCTCAGGATGGACTTTATTTACTTTACATAAATAAAACTGCATGTAAACGAGGGCTCCATTCACACTGCTGCAGGATGGCAGGATTACTATCAAACAGAATTAAAATTTACAGCTTGTTTGTTGGCATTTCAGGTGAGGCTCTGAATGACTTCAAATAAGTGATTAAATACACGTGATTCAAGGGATTAAATACACATGTAGTGAAACAGTTCTTATGGGTTTGGTCAAGGTTTTACACTCTGGTCCCTGTAGTTCATTTGGGATCATTTGATGTCTAATCATGCAGAGTCTTAACCTGCTGCTTTATTTCACAATGAACAGCAAAACAGAAAAGGCTCTCTGGAAATTGATTTCATGAGAAAACCCTGGACAGGACTTCCTCTGTGGAATCAGTGAAGTGAGAGAGAGAGAGACAAGAGAGAGAGAGGGGTGAGAGAGAGTGAGAGAGGGGTGAGAGAGAGTGAGAGAGGGATGAGAGAGAGTGAGAGAGGGATGAGAGAGTGTGAGGGTTGAGAGAGGGATGAGAGAGTGAAGGACAAGAAAGAGGGGGAGAAAAGAAAGTGAGAGATTTTGGCCAATAGTGATTAAATAGAGATTATAATGAAAATTAAAATGAAAGTTTGAGATCATGTACAGTCTGAGAACATGTACAGTTAATCAGTGTAATGTTTTTGTTTTACCCTCATTCACCAGTGAATCCCAGAGTCACTGAGGTACTGTACTGTACTGTGGAGATCTTCTCCACTGAAAGCACTTCACACACACCACATTAGACACATAATTAGACGGCATGAATCACTCAATCAGACACGTTCTTCTCCCTGATATTCACTGAGCAGTGAGCAAGCATGCTGATGAAGTTCTGTGTCTCACGCAACGCAGGATAACATTACAACTCAAACCACAGAACACACAATAGGAGGCTAATGTTCAACTCAAACCACAGAACACACAACAGTAGGCTAAGGTTTAACTTTAAACATTAGTTTGAGTTGTACAGAACACACAACAGGAAGCTAACGTTCAACTTTAAACATTACAATTGAAACCACAGAAACACACAACAGGAGGCTAATGTTCAACTCAAACCACAGAACACACAACAGGAGGCTAATGTTCAACTTTAAACATTACAATTGAAACCACAGAACACACACAATAGGAGGCTAATGTTCAACTCAAACCACAGAACACACAACAGGAGCCTAATGTTCAACGCAAACCACAGAACACACAACAGGAGCCTAATGTTCAACTCAAACAACAGAACACACAACAGGAGGCTAATGTTCAACTCAAACAACAGAACACACAACAGGAGCCTAATGTTCAACTCAAACAATAGAACACACAACAGGAGGCTAATGTTCAACTCAAACAACAGAACACACAACAGGAGCCTAATGTTCAACTCAAACAA
>JAOYMR010000003.1:22689979-22702727 GCA_025802075.1 Tenebrosternarchus preto | reverse complement strand
ACACCCTGGTGTCACAGTGGTTCTGACGTACACATCCTGGTGTCACAGTGGTTCTGACGTACACACCCTGGTGTCACAGTGGTTCTGACGTGCACACCCTGGTGTCACCGTGGTTCTGACGTACACACCCTGGTGCTTCCACGGGTGAGAAAAGTCTCTTTGTATAATTACATTTACTGAGGCCTAGTTTGAAATCTGAACTGGACACCACTATGAAACCACAAGTCTCATCACTTAAATGCCTGTCGTGAGTTTTGATTTTCCTTTAGTGAAGTTAATTCATACCATTCAAAGCCCCTGATTTCTCAGAAATGTAGAGCAAACATTTCCATGTTCTCAAGCCAGCTATGAGAAGTGCTACATGAAACACAAGATCTCTCTCTCTCTTCCTTCTTAAAACACAATGGTGTAATGTCTCTTTGTTTCTCTGCTTAAAACAATGGGTAAATGTTTTTCAGAAAAAGAGGAGGACACCCTAAAACCGATCATTTCATCACAATCATTCAAGGACAAATTACTGATGAAACTGTGTAAAAATCCTTTTATTTGACCAAAGTTGGGATGGGCTAGGAGACAGTGTGAGTGTAAAATATTAACTGGATCATGTTTTTATGCTTAACATAGAATTAACAACATACAACGAAGAAAATCACCACATGACTCATCTTCTTCCTTCCTGCTAACAGCCTTTGGTCCATCTTCAGATCATTTCCATCCTGCTTCACATCCAGACTCTCTCTTCACCCTTCCAGCCAATCGGCTTCATTGTATCTGTCATCCTCCACAGCCTCACTTGCCCGACTGAATCTAGGTCAGAGGTCACCCTGGGACAACTCTGGCTCTGTTTTTTTCTGGTTTCACCTCTCCCTCAGGTCTTAATATCTGAAGTGTTGTCAGGGTGGTCATAAACCTGAATGTGATGAAGCATGGGTTTTTCACCATTCTCCGTCCAGAGTATGAAATATCATGCAAAGAATGCTTCCAATTCTTGGATATATCGAAGTTTCCTTCTAAAGGAGTAGAACTGATCATGCTCTTTCCATTTGTTTCACTCTCACAGCCTTAGAATTACAATTACAGTTATGCTTTTTATGTGATGTATTCTAACATATGACTAGTACAGGTATTTAACTGAGATTATTGAAAAATGAACCTTAGTATGACAGCATGGTGTGAGGTGTAAGAGCATGTATGTTGATTAGTAATGTTGTTGTTGATTCGAGATGTTGTTGATTCGAGATGTTGTTGATTCGAGATGTTGTTGATTCAGGATGTTGTGGTGATTTGGGATGTTGTTGATGATTCGAGGCAACAGTTAACGTTTATTTCTTTTTGTGGTGTAAAATATTAGCAAAACCGGGAGAATGGCTTTGAGGATGAGCTACTGCTTTAATTTGTTTTGAAAACAAAACAAATGAACTTACCTCAAGTAAAACTACTCCTTAGATCAAAAATATAAACAAAGAGTGTATTTCTCACTGTGAACTCATCTCACTGTGTGCTCATCTCACTGTGTACTCATCTCACTGTGTGCTCATCTCACTGCTTACAACACAAATCACAATGTTTCTGTTTCGTGTTTTCATGATCCCTGTCTAAACAGGAGTGTTGGCCTTCTGCTGCCACCAATCAGACCAGCTGCACACCATGATCCTGCAATAAGGGCATCAAAACAACACCAAGACAAAGAAACTCACCGCAAACGCTCGGCCGTTTCGTACAAACACAGGAATCCACAGTGGGGTTTCCGTGTGCGGTGTCAGGTCAGGTGTTGGCATGCCACCCGGAGTCTCCTCGGAGAAACGAAACGGAGGACCAGCAGGTCACCGTGTCTTCAGGGGCATTTGCATTCCTCCTCCAGCGGTAAAGCACATTTCCTTCTCACTCATCACAACCCTTGGCAAACACCTCATCCCTAACTGTGAGTCATTAAGATACTTCCTATAGAAATATGCAGTCTGGTTAAAGCACAGCCATACTGCAATAAATAATTATAATGAATATTATTACTTGGAAACTGGCTGTTCTTATTATCAAGATATCTTTTATGTGACAGAAAGAAGGTACATTCACAAGAAAAACAGATGTTCAATTAAGTTGACCTAGTTGTACATTTTGTGCAACACTCAACACATTATGCATGTAAAGTGACCATGTAAAGTGATCTTGCTGGTGTATTTTGTTTGTGTTACCCAGTCATAGCAGAGCATGTTAGGGTGTGGTTACATTTTTTAAAATGACACAGGGTCTAGCAAGTGACAAGAAGTTATTTTCTCACAGCCAAAAGCATCCCAGCCTATCCATCAAACCTTTGAAAGAATTACATTTTCCCATGAAAACTCTTCCTCAAAGGGGGTGGAATGGGGTGCATATAGACATTTTAATCAGAGAGTGTGTTGTCTCTACTACAGTGTGTTACACCTACTAGAGTGTGTTAGATCTACTATAGTGTGTTACACCTACTATAGTGTGTTACACCTACTATAGTGTGTTAGATCTACTAGAGTGTGTTAAAGGTGAATAAATGGATTAATCACAGAATTTCACCACATGTTAACAGAGAGACATAGCTATATGTTTATACAGTTTATACATAGCTATATGTTTATACAGTTTATACATAGCTATATGTTTATACAGACCTCAGGTCACATTCATGTTAGTAACCATGTTAGTAACAATGATATATTGTGCAAAATATGCAAAATGGTATTTAATTCGTACTCATAAAATTACCATGACTGTAATTAGAGTAACGGTGAAAACTTCTCACTTCATTAAATGAGATCAAATCAAAATTGACATGTAAATGAAACCATATATATTAATGCCAATACCAAGTCACATCATCTTCCAGTTAAATACAAAAGTGGTCACAAGCTCAGGGTCGTGTTCTTGTTGTTCTGGTAAGGATATAACGACCATATGGTCATGAGCTCTGGGTTGTGACCAAAGAACAAGATTGCAGATACAAGCAGCTGAATTGAACTTTCTCCACAGGGTGGAAAGACTCTCCATTAGAGACCAGGTTAGGGTTATGGTTAGGGTTAGGGTTAGGGTTTTCACTGTAGTGTTCAGTGGTAAAAGCAGAAATGTTGGTCTAAAGCCAGTCAGTAATCGCTAAACATGATCAGCATTCAGAAGGAGGCAACACATTATTTTATTCTGTATGATAGTGATTATTCTGTGTTGGGTTTTTTCATGTTCAGAAATCTGCTCTTTCATAGTTGTAACATCTCTCTCTTTGGGTCTGCAATTTTATGACTAGTCTTTCTATATAATTTTATGACTAGTCTTTCTATATAAGCAACTGTTCAGCCAGTGCCATGGTGGTCCACAAGGCACTGGTGCATTTGTTTCAGCTGTCATTAGGAGAAACACTTTGAGCTGTGATAAGTAGTGAGTATTCCTTTTTATTTTAGCTGTAATAAGTAGTGAGTGTTCCTTTTTATTTGAGCTGTGATAAGTAGTGAGTATTCCTTTTTATTTGAGCTGTAATAAGTAGTGAGTATTCCTTTTTATTTGAGCTGTAATAAGTAGTGAGTATTCCTTTTTATTTGAGCTGTAATAAGTAGTGAGTATTCCTTTTTATTTGAGCTGTGATAAGTAGTGAGTATTCCTTTTTATTTGAGCTGTAATAAGTAGTGAGTATTCCTTTCACTTAGGCATGTGTCAGCAGAACCTTCTCTCGCAGTAAACCACTTTACAATGATCTAAATGACTTTCACTTTAATTTCACCAAATTTATGTTTTACTGCTTAACACTGCTTCCATTAAGATGATTCATATCAACGGTGTCATGGATGTTTAAGATGATTCATATCAATGGTGTTGTGGATTTTGTCAGCTATGAAAACAATAATGAGGGTGTTTGTTTATTACAAAAGCAGGTGTTTGTTTATTACAAAAGCAGGTGTTTGTTTATGATAAAAGCAGGTGTTTGTTTGTAGATTTTCCAGTTCAGAAGACACATCAACACATTCCTTTAACAACCTTTGCCTGATTTCAAAATGAGGTGCAAATGTTTGAATCTCTGTCTGCTCTGTCTGCAAGTGTTAATCAAGAACTAGTATATCTAAGTGTTAATCACTAGTATATCTAAGTGTTAATCACTAGTATATCTAAGTGTTAATTACTAGTATATCTAAGTGTTAGTCAAGAACAAGTAAAATCTAAGTGTTAATCACTAGTATATCTAAGTGTTAATCAAGAATAAGTAATATCTAAGGGTTAATCACTAGAATATCTAAGTGTTAATCAAGAACAAGTAATATCTAAGTGTTAATCACTAGTATATCTAAGTGTTAATCACTAGTATATCTAAGTGTTAATCAAGAACAAGTAATATCTAAGTGTTAATCACTAGTATATCTAAGTGTTAATCAAGAACAAGTAATATCTAAGTGTTAATCACTAGTATATCTAAGTGTTAGTCAAGAACAAGTAATATCTAAGTGTTAATCACTAGTATATCTAAGTGTTAATCACTAGTATATCTAAGCAGCTTTAATGCACTTAGGTCTCGCTGACCCAGATATCTCCAGCCATGCTGTCCCGTAACAATAAGTGGAAATACTGAGTGGAAATACCACCTCTGAGGAGGAGGGGCCAAATTCTTTCCACTCCTGTCCAAATCTGGACTGAAACAGTGGCAGATCATAACTTGTGAAGTAAAGTGACAGTGAAGGTGCATATCTTTAGAGCATCTCCATCAACTAACCACAGAATGCAGAGAAAGCATAGCTGTGCATGACATAAACCTGCAACTGTCTACTATCAAAAATAAATTATGGTTTTAATATGGATCGTTGAACCATAGAACAATAGCAACCCGCACCAGTGAATAGCTTTGATTCTTGGATCTGCTTACATGCTTTGGCAGGACACCACTACAAACCTGACACACACACACACACACACACACACACACACAGTCCCACTATATTACACATACATTAGGGTTAGAGGTACATTAGGCTTAGAGGTTAGAGGTTAGTGTTAATCACACCACATACACACAGTCCCACTACGTTGCACATACAACAGCGTTCAGGATTAGGGTTAGAGGTACATTAGGGTTAGAGGTTAGGGGTTAGTGTTAATCACACCACATACACACAGTCCCACTGTTAAGAGCGAGTGATATCGGATGATAACTGCTGATGACATTTCAAGTTTTCCCAAGGCTGATAACATCAAAATGTAACACTCAGACATGGCACTCCATGTGAAAATTCCTGTGTTTACTTCCCAGAATTCCTTGCAGCAAAACAGACGTGCCACTGCACATCTGGGGACTTCAAACACAATCATAAATAATCTGGCAACCCTGGAAGCCAGTCAGTGAGGGCAGCATTTTTGGGACAGGCCTGGAATCCTCATGAGAGTCCATTTGCCAACAATAATAAGACTAATGTCAGGATAAAACTCAGGATATGGGTGGTCTCAAAACAGATAAAATGAATACATGATTTTATTGACTTTAATGAAGTTTACATGCAGTACTGAGTTTTGTCTTACAGATGAACAAGCAACCTCACACAGCTGGCCATGTGCCAAGGACAATGTCAGTACCAATGTGCCAATAAACTCCCAGCTGGGGAGTGAAGCACAGCCTTGCTGTAACAGCAGAAGAGAAGCTTCTTCTTATTTACGCATCACTCTGGCATTTCAGGCAACAATGACATCAACTCTAACCAGCTTTGTTCCTCTGCATTGATGTTAACGTTGTTAACGTTCAAGGTGGGGAGTGCCAACTGCTCTGCCTGACCTCGTCTGACCTGTACTACAGCTGGACCAGAGAGAGGTAGACATGTACTACAGCTCAGCCAGGGAGAGGCACACATGTACTACAGCTGGACCAGAGAGAGGTAGACATGTACTACAGCTGGACCAGAAGGGCCTAAAGATGTGGTTCTTTACCAGCTACAGCAAAAAATGGGTGAAGTCTAAATTCAGCTAAAATAAATTCTAGCTGAATGATTCCATGTTCACTAATACATGACATACATATCAGACTCACTTATTCACTCATTATCCTACATAATGGATCACACAACAACCCAAGTCAGATCCATCATGTGTTCTTTAATGTCATCACCGTGTTTAATGTCATCATGTGTTCTTTAATGTCATCCCCGTGTTTAATGTCATCATGTGTTCTTTAATGTCATCCCCGTGTTTAATGTCATCACCGTGTTTAATGTCATCATGTGTTCTTTAATGTCATCCCCGTGTTTAATGTCATCACCGTGTTTAATGTCATCATGTGTTCTTTAATGTCATTCCCGTGTTTAATGTCATCACCGTGTTTAATGTCATCATGTGTTCTTTAATGTCATATATTATACACATATATAAGGTACACATATATAAAGTACACATATATAAAGTACACATATATAATAAATGTAATACATTTTAACCAGGAGTTGTTGTATGTTTACAGAGTAAAATCTAAATAATAACCTCTCATGCTTTGTCTATTGTTCACAGAACAAAACAGTGCAGTGTTTACATTCCACAGTTGTGTTGTACATGAAGACAAGAAAACTAAAGGAAGAGTGAGACAAGCAGCACATCAGCTTACATCCTGTAAGATCAGAGACCTGCACCTCATCTCAAGTCCACATCCTCAAATATAACAAACAAAACAACTATAGAAACTGTAGTAACTACAGCACAGCAGATAAGGAACATGCACTAAGATTATACTGTATAACACAACATGTATATGCATGAATACCACATATATTAGGAGACATTTGCAAGCAATGAGTTTTTCTGTCACCTGACATTACTTTTCACAAGAGTTTCACAGTGTGCATAATTTGTCAGGGAAGAAGCCGTGTTTGAACTGTTCTCTGATGTGAACCACATTTTTCAGCCCTTCAGACATGGAGAAACGTGCTGTAACTCTGCATTTCATTTCCTCTGTAGACCAGCCTTGACTGCCCATAACTCCACTCACAAGCAAGGCCTGAGCTGGCCAGCACCTCCACTGGTGATTGAAGGAATGAAATAAAACGTTATTGTCTCCTCTCACTAACGGAGAGTAGCGTGTCCTATGTGCCTGTACACTTCCAGATTACTCACACAGGCTTTCAGTGAACAGAATCCTTCCAATATGGTTTGAAGGCTGACTAAATGCATTAAAATACAATTTGTGCACATGAGTTTATGGGCATGCATGGATGTTAGATTGGGATAAATTACACAAACTGACCACAGTATTAGTTTTATGAAAACAGCTAGTACACAGTTTAAGTTTTAAAAACAGACAGAAAAACATGAATAACAGGATATGATGAGAGATACAGGATATGACCTCATTGTTGATTCGTCTCAGCAATTTTATTTTGGAGTCTTAGCAAACTGTGAAAGTTTGGGCTACCATAGTGCTTCCTCTGACTTAAAAAAATAATTCAATCATTGCTCATATTGAGTAAATGGCTATATACTCCACTAATATATATATATATACACTCCACTATATACTCCACTAATCATTCCCCTGCTAACAGGTTATGACTCTCATTTAATGTTAGCACTCTTAGCATTTCAGGTGGTACCAACTTGCAATGATGAAATCAAGCTTGCTGAATTCCTAGCAGAAGGCAAGGCTGCAGGGAATATTATAGTTTAATGGGAACTGCAGATAAACAGCAAACCACAGAGCAGTCAAAGATAAGATAGCAATAGGCTGTAGCAAGCTAACTAGCTAGAGTTTGGTCAAGCTAAACTCTAGAATAAAACAAAGTAAACTTGCAAAGGCTTTTAACAAAGGCTGGGCTTCAGAACCGTCCACAGGCTCAGTAGTCCTCAGGCAAGTGAACGTGCAGCAATGGGTGAGACCTGTGGGCTTATATGCAGAGCTGAGGTGATGAGTGAGGAGTGAAGTCAGCTGTAGGTGATAAACGGGTGATTGGGACTGAGGCAATGAACGAAGAGAAGTGGAGGTGGGCGTGGCGTTTGGTCTGCGTGCCCGGCGCGACGTGACACTGATCAACTGAGGCATTGCAAAAGACCCAACTGCTGCTCCAACTTCCAAGTAGATGCTAATTCAATTCTCAGACCAAACATGGAAGGAAAAAATACATATTTGACTATGTTCATGTTTCAAGGAATAATTAAGTTGTTAAATTAAATTTGTTCATTATCATCTGCAATATGTTATACAAGATGTCACTACAGTGCAGCTTATATTTAAAGGAGACGCTGTTATTCTCTGTATCGTTTCGATGTCCCAGCAGTCATGTGGAAAGAGGGAGTGAGAGTCTTGAGTCTTTACTGACTCGAGAGATTGACTGGTCTTCAATAACAGAGAAACAAAAAAGGCCAAAAAACAATTTCAACAATTTCACTGATTGAATCTGAATTAAATCAATTACATTTTTTGTGTTTTCCTTCAGATACTTCATACTGTGTCTGCTATCACATCCCTTTATGAGATTATGCATTTTAAAATCTACATGAACTGATAAAGATGTATAAATATCTTTACAGATAAAGATTTAATAGTGCTTGAAGTGTTATTAGCTGCAATAACATGCCTGCCCTGCTATTTACTCTTTTGTCAGTTAGCAGTATTGGTATTTTCAAATCATCAATCTACCACATATCTCCTACAGCACAATCTTTATTATTTATACAGTACATCAACTACAACAATGTTAAAATCATTCTGATTACTCAACATAATGGCAGAGGTCAAAGGGCACGATGGGGTCTTTTTTTACTGAATTTGATTAGAACGAATCACGTTCTGATGGTCGTTGCTAGAATATATTTACTTCACCTGGCACAGCAGTAAGTGAGGGTAAGATATATCCCCTTCTTACTTTGAAGAAGTACACACGCCCTTTGTTGGGCCAAATGAAACACTGTATATCATAAAACAGGTCGTAAACATGAACCATTTTTGACAGCCTTTGGTATTTAACTTAAGGGCCATTATGTCATATTTCAAGAGTTCAGACAACTGTGGAGAACATGATCACCTTACAGAATTTTTAAGCTGCAAGTGCATGTTGGTTTACTGGGAAAATCAACCAACCTGTTTCACTATAATGGTCTGAACTCTGGTTTTAATGCTGCAAAACACTGAGAAAAAGAATTCAGCAGCATTTATGCAGTGATTCACACAAAAGTGTGTGTGTGTGTGTGTGTGTGTGTGTGTGAATGTGTGTGTGTGTGTGAGTGAGTGTGTGTGTGTGTGTGTTTGAGTGTGTGTGTGTGTGTGTGTGTGTGTGTGTTTCCCTCTGTGTATGCACTTCCAAGTTTCCACTAAGTATGCCTGTATGGTGCTCAGTGAGTTTACTGGGTTATCTGGGGTCAGATGGAGGGCGTGACCTGCCAGCATCTTTTGGGCTTTGAGTTTAGCGTGAGTGGGGCGTATGCAATATCTGCAAACCTCACAGGAGGGTGTGTGAGCATGGTGAAGCCAGGCCACCCCACCCACCCCTCTGGGGACAGGTCCTGGGTCAGGGCACAGGTCCTGGGTCAGAGGACAGGTCCTGATCCCATACAGATGTTAAATAAGCATAGCTACATTCCGACCTGAACTTTGACAGATAATTCTTCATGAACAAAGCGCCTGTGAGTTCCTCAGTCAGCACGAAGCGATGATTTGCTCTGAAGCTCCTCCATGGCCGTGCCAAGCAACACATGCAGGAATCTGAAGAGGTCATGTGATATGGGCTTGAGCACAGGCGCAAGGATACAAGATTCCCTGTGCCTTCATACAGGAGTATCACTCATACAGGGGTATCACTCATACAGGGGTATCATACAGGGGCATCACTCATACAGGGGTATCACTCATACAGGGGCATCACTCATATATGAGGTTTGTTTATGGGCAGAATGTGAAGAATTTAAGGCAGGAAGTGTTGAGGTGGAGTCTCATAACTGGCATAACAAGAAGAGTTTTAGGATGTTTGGCCTCCAGATTATCTGCCAGTGGAACTGAGATTCCCAAAATGACATGTAATTGAAAGCAGAAGTTTGAAAAGTGTTACACCCAAAATAACAATATCTACAAGAAATTAATGACTGTAGAAACTCAAAACGGCCTCCCGTGTATGACTGTACCATGATATTAAGAGGTATTCTCCCATTCATTAAAAAATACTCAGCACCCAAAACATCTGATATGTCATTGCCTAATCCTTGTATTTAATGCATATCCATCACACAGATACCTTTTGTGGGTGGATTTAAACACAGTACCAAACTAGATATTCTCTTAAATCAAAACTTACGTTTGTCTACCCAGGAATGTTTGAACACACATTTTTCTGGACAGAAGACAGAGTGAGCCGCCATTCCACAGGATGACATATTAAACAGAGTCCTCAGTCTGGAAAGGGAGATCCCTGCTCACAGTCAATTTAGCATGTGCTTTTCCTTGGCAGGATGAAGGGTTATTACTCTTAGATTAATGATGACCTATTGCTCATCATTAGAAATGCACTGGCTGTGAGTGGTGTGTGCAGTGAAGCCTGACATCACTGTGAGTGGTGTGTACAGTGAAGCCTGACATCACTGTGAGTGGTGTGTGCTGTGAAGCCTGATATCACTGCAGGTAATGGGGTGTGTCTGTACCATAAAGGAGCAGGGATGTATCACTGTTGAGATGAGTCACAATCTAAAAAAAAGCAAGAATGAGAAAGAACTTCTGGAAACTTTGAAACAATGAGGAAAAACAGAGGCACACAAGACTACACAGAACATCCTGGGAACATCAACCTCAGCATTTATGAACCTCCAGCAGAGCCTTGAGAGGATGAAAGAGTTCACACTGTCTCCATCCAAAGTGTTCATATCAATCTATGAACAGTCAGTTCATACCTGATATCAGTTCATGACTGACTGGCAAAGAATCAGCATCAATATCAAGCACAATGTCCCGGATCAGCTACTAAATAAAATGCTTTCTACTCTGAAGTTAGAGGATGTTAAAGACCAGGTCATCCTTGGTTCTGGCTGAAGAATGATGAGTGTTTAGAAGAGTAGAGGGGGTTGAGCTGGTCTGGATGGGTCATGGTGACTGTCTGTAATTACACACAAGGTGTGTTTTTCTAATAAAGTCAGTAGTGGATATATTTCTTATTCTAAGTCACATCACATTGTTCTCATGTGTCATTACAGTCCACTGCTCCCCACACAGCAGTTTCCAATTAGCTGCTCTTAAGTTTACCATTAGCCATTGTAAAGTTTCCCATTGGCCGCTGTAAAGGATGAGGATTTGACCCTGATCCTCTATTAGTGAGCAGAACTAGCAAAAGCTTTTCTCTGTGATGAGTTCAGAAGGGTTTTTACACATTATCATCATCATCATCACTACTGCATCTCTCCCTATCATTCAGATCCTCCGATCTCTTCTGTGTGGAAAACTTATGAGGTCCAGGGGGAATACTTGGGGGGGGGGTGTAACCACAGAACCTCAGGGGGAATACTGGGGGGGTAACCACAGAAACCTCAGGGGGAATACTGGGGGGGCAACCACAGAAACCTCAGGGGGAATACTGGGGGGGCAACCACAGAAACCTCAGGGGGAATACTGGGGGGGTAACCACAGAAACCTCAGGGGGAATACTGGGGGGGCAACCACAGAACCTAAGGGGAAAACTGGGGGCATAACCACAGAACCTAAGGGGAAAACTGGGGGGGTAACCACACATCACTCACCAGCAAGCAGTGCTTAGCACTGACCTCCTTGACCTTGATTGTCCTGAGATGCGAAGAATGGAATGTGTGTATGTGTATGTGTGTATGTGTGTGTGTGTGTATATGTGTATGTGTGTGTATATATGTGTATATGTGTATGTGTGTGTGTGTATATATGTGTGTGTATGTGTGTGTGTGCATGTGTGTATATATGTGTTTGTGTGTGTGTGTGTGTCTCTCTCTCTCTCTCTCTCTCTCTCTCGCTCTCTCTATCATTCACTTTCCACTGAGATGTGGTCAGAGAAAATATTTATCCAGTGAAATAAGATATTTTAAATGCTATTTAGCTGAAATGTGGAGATCTGCAGACTCTGTTTCTGAATGCTAATCTGAAATCGTTTCTACTTGGTTTAAGGCCATCTGGATTGATTTTCGAACTTTGGCAAGCAGGAGGACTTATGGTGGGTGAAAGTGAGTTTACTGATTAATTATTGGCAGGACACCAATAACATTCTGAACCGGATGAATTGTCCAATATAACACATTTATGACTCACTTTTAGGGATTTTGTAATCAATCTTGATGGCATCAATATGTTGTCAACTTTTCATGTGATTTAACAAAAACATTAAATAATCCAAAGCTAATTTCTAGTAAACATTTTTAAAAATAAGATCATTCTTTGAAAACTATCTAAAGTTTTGGATTTTCAATAGCTGGTCATAGATGACATTAGAAGAAAGAAAAAGGGTCTTAAATATTTTCCAACTTCTGAATCAAATGTAACCATAGATTAATAAACACACAATCAAATATAACCATAGATTAATAAACACACAATCAAATATAACCATAGATCAATAAACACAATGGTATCATATGTCAAGGAGACTGAATATCCTGAAAATCTAACAAGCTTTGCACAGCTGGTTGAGACAGTTATATACCGTATTAAGAGTTATAGGTTATATACCGTTTTAAGAGTTATAGCTTATATACCATATTAAGAGTTATAGGTTATATACCATATTAAGAGTTATAGGTTATATACCGTATTAAGAGTTATAGGTTATATACC
>JAOYMR010000003.1:22656877-22676311 GCA_025802075.1 Tenebrosternarchus preto | reverse complement strand
TTCTGTTTAAGGTAGGATACGAGATCGAGTTATGGGACAAACTGAAAATAGTCCAACCATACAAATGATATCAAATGCTTCAGAAATTCCGTTATAGATGTTTTCAGTAATGCTTTGCTTTCGGTCAACCTTGTTTTTTAAAAGTGAAATTTGTTAAATACGATCATTAATGCGAGATACTGATCGGCATTTCTCATCACTAAACATAAAGTCTTACGAAAGTACTATTTACATATTGTCAGATTATTAAACAGACTGTATTAAACAGATCGACAGACAGGAAAACCATAAATATAAACCTTACCGTACAGATTGGAACTTGCTCTCAAATCCTATCCGATGCACAAAAAACTGCTATATTAAAACGTGCAAACCTTTTTATGCAGGAGGATCCGCCCAGGCGTCTGCACAGTTATTTCATGTAATGCAGGGTCTTTCCGAGAAACACACACACACACACACACACACACACACACACACACACACACATGCCTTTCTCTTTCATTTTCACTTTCCGCATGCGTCCTCGACCAAATAAGAACCTCGTGCAGTTTTGAGCTATTGGGGGAGAAACGTTTGGTGGCTGCTCGTAGGAATTCCCATCCAGTGTGAATGTTTTACTTTATATATATCGACATATTGTGGATGAATAAGAGGACGTGTGGAAGCGATGACAAAGCAGTGCAGACCAAGCATTACTGTACACGCCATTACAATGTCGGTCTCTACAACAGCCTCTGCTGTCCAACAGCACCACAGTAAAATTGTTCCACACTGGGAAACATTTATGTTCTCACAATAAATCAAACAGCTGTGCAAACAATAGTATAATAAGCTGCAGATTTTTGTATTATTTTTCATGAATGGCCGTTTACTTTTTTATTTTTAATTTGTACTAATTTCTTAAATAACACTCTTGCAGTGATGGACAAAGTACACAAACCATGTACTTGGGTGTTGCAGCGGCATAAAGGATGCGGTGGGCGTGGCTGGATTATAAGGAGCTTTATTATCCATTATGACACACAAACAGCAATAAAAAGACGTAGCGAAGCAGAAACATGATAAAGATGACGATAGTGGCCTCTTCGGGATTCCCATTTGCCTGGGGGATTCCAAGGTATTTGCAGCTGCCCTCAACATCTGTTATGTTGCCATCTGGTAGTACAACCCCCTCTGTTCTGACTATCTTCCCTCTCTTTGTAATCATCTGTCCACTCTTATCCAATCAGAATGACACTGCTGTATGTCCTGGTGATATGGATCAGTGAACGTCTCGTTCACTCTTGGCATACAGCTTGATGTCATCCATGTACAGGAGGTGGCTGATAGTTGCTCTGTTTTGTATCCATAGCCACTCTTGGAGATGATTTGACTGAGGAGGGTTTAGGCCTGTTCAGAACAGCAGTGGGGACAGGGATCTCCTTGGTTAATCCCACATTTGCTCACCCGTGCTATAGATCTGAAGTTGGCCTCTAGCGTTGTCTTCCACAGTCACATTGAGTTTTCAATGAATGTTCATATAGTCCTGTTGATGTTATACTGCCTCAAGCATTCCAGGATCCATGTGTTGTAGCGTGACTGTGGTCCAGGTTCAGGGTATGGCATCACCACACATGGCAGGCACGGATACCCTCTGTCTGCAAAGAGACCATCGTATTGTCCTGCAGTCGCACAGGGGATGCAGGGATTTGAACTGAAACAATATAACCATACACAACAGAACCACAGCAAACGTTTACCAGGCTTACTGTGTTCAACTTTATTGTATAGTGCAGACTCATGAAACCTCTGCATCGTGAACAGATCCAGACCATTCAGCTTCAAGATTTGTAATTATGTTTGCATCATCACAGATGATCTTCATGGAAGATAACAGTACGTTTATACAACATTTAATGCTACACTTATTAAATGCACCATGTTATTTATTTAAATATGGTAACTACCTGTGTATTAATGCTGTGGGAGGCCTTTTCGGTTTACATAATCCCCCTCATTATCTGCAGGTGCTTTAATTAGGACGTGGGAGGACGTAAGAGTCACTGGCTGCATCCATGCAGCCAGTGACTCTTAGAAGTTCGGAAATATTAAAAGATGCAGAGACATTTCCACTTCCCAATTATTTTATCCTTTTGTAACCTTTGATAGTGAATCCAAACCTGCAATTCTGTGGAATTCCTCTTGGATGTTCATTACAGATTTATGCCCAGGGAACACCACAAAACCATACATCAAATGTTTTAACCCTAGGCATACTTTCGGACGGACCATCATAAAGTAGCCTTCCCTGTATTCAGCGTCTCCTACATTTAGGGAAAAAAGAGAGCAACGCATGAAGTTTTCAAAGAAGTAAGGGTGACTCGACGATGTGTTATATTGGAAATGTATGGCTCTAGAATATTATTTAAGTATCTGTTTGACTGAAGGAAAACGGTAACGTTCGCGGAGATACTCGTCGAAAGTATGTCCGTTCTGGGTCTAATGACTCGTTCCGAAGAACTCGGGGAATAATTTGCGCTTCAATGTCAACTGGATCCTCGAGGAAAGACACCCTATGTTTGCTAGAGTCGAGTGCGTGTGAACAAGGGTTATGTTTACGTTAACCTGCCAGCGAGCAGGTTCGCTTCAGAGAGTGAGCTGATGTGACTAACACAGTTTTTCTTTAATCTCGGTTTCTGGAACGGAAAACCTCGAGCTTACGTGAATTCGGAGATAAATTTTTATAACTTTTATAACCGTTTTTATCGCTTAACCCGCTTTCTGAAAAAAGGAAACATAAACAGGTGTTTTGTGTTGATTAGCTGATTAAAGTGTGACACCACGAGTCTACAATATTGAACATTGTCACGATATTCAAATAATACAAAAAATGGGTTTTCATTAGATGTATGCCATAAGCATCACATTTAAAAGAAATAAACGCTTGAAATATCACTCTGTGAGTAATGAAGATGAGCTTTAGATTTTGAATTAAATTTCTGAAATAAATAGACTAGAATAAATAGACAATGATATTCTAATTTATTGAGAAGCACCTGCATATTCAGCAACTCTATCACTCAACCCCAAAACGGAGGACAGCAGTACTAAGCAAAATCAGACAAGCTGGATTTTGGGACTAGATGATCGCAAGGACCAGGTATCTCCTGCTCGTTATAGAATATATATAATATATAGACTATATATATATTTTTTATTATTTGTTCCAGGCTCAGTTAAACGTGAGAATAGTAAAAAAAAAACAAAAACAAAACATATATATATATATCCCATTGCAGATTTCATGAAACGTTTGCACGGAGCTACCAAGGGCGAGGATCTTCAGAGTGAAACGCACTGTGTTGGGGTAACAAATGAGACGTGGTGGGGCAGTGTCTCGGAGCGCCCCGAGAACTGCCCTGCGCTCCAAACTCCTCCCACCGCCTTCTGCGTCCTACAGCGCACGGCTAAGTTAGCCATCCTAGCTAGCTAGCTATTTTGTTATGGTTAATGTATGTCAGTTGACTTAGTAGTTGGAATACAATACCGTCGCTTTCTTTAGTGTGCCCCGTTTAATGCATTTTTTTTTGAAAACTGGATATAGCGGCTAACACAAAGAGGTAAGATTGATCGTGGCGTTAGCTAGCCAGCGCTACGATAACTGTTGCTAGCTAACTAAACTGGCCAGCGTTGTTTCTAGCTAGCTTTGACGGCTAGTTAACATTAGATTTAATATATGAAGTTCTTAGCCACATATTGTGGAAAAACAACGAAACTAACGTAGCTAGATTACATCGAACATTGCTAAACTAGACAGCTAGATTGGCGTCTATAGATAGCAAATGACCTAGCTAACTAGTTAGCTAAGCATATTTAGCTAATAATGTTATAGCAAGCTAGGTTAGCTAGCTAGCTAACGTTATCTGTGTTGGTACTATAATCATTTAAATTCAGTAAGCTTTATTGGTATTAACATATTCCTTTACAGCAGTGTAAAAGCAGCATAACAGTGAAAACAACATCATTGAACTCCCAGCTAGGGAAGTCGCTCACGTTTGCTAACCAGCATTTGACAAGTTTGAGACGTTAACGAAACAACCTGAGACAATTAGCAAGACAGATTAACTACTGTTTTTTTTATTATAAGTAGTTAGCTAGGTTGGCCATCTAATTACTTCTAACTAGCTTGTGCGTATACATGTGACTATGCTAACTAGTTCAGTTTCCAGCCATAACCTCTTAGATGGGTTAAGGTAGACTTTGACATTAATCATTCATTTGCAGATACATCAGTGCTTTTTTTTCTTTTTGCAGATAACGAGAGGGATGTCGTACTATTCCTCGTCCTCTCGCGGTTCCTCCCGGAACTTGGAGTGTAAGGTGTATGTTGGGGATTTGGGCAGCGGAGCGGCCAAGGGCGAACTTGAGAGGGCTTTCGGGTACTATGGTCCGCTGCGCAGTGTTTGGGTGGCGAGGAACCCACCTGGTTTCGCCTTTGTAGAATATGAAGACGCGCGGGACGCAGAGGATGCAGTGAAAGGAATGGATGGAAAGTACGTGAAAATTCACGTGAATCAATATTATGTATAATGTGTAATTAATGCATGGAAAAACGTCAATACACAAAGGAAAAGGAGTGATTCACATGTCAAGGTGTTTTTTAGAGCTGTGCCACCAGATGTTGGAGATATTGATCATATGTTACTCATTGTACTTTATGTAACACATTTTTCAGGGTCCTCTGCGGTTCTCGGATCCGTGTCGAACTCTCCACTGGCATGTCTCGGAAGAGCCGATATGGCAGACCCAGCCGCCGTCAGTTTGACCCAAATGATCGATGCTATCAGTGTGGAAACAGGGGCCACTACGCTTACGACTGCTACCGTTTCAGCAAGAGAGGACGTCGTAGCAGGTACCAACACCACTGCTTATCGGAGGACATGTACACCTTTCTCGGCAGTCGCTGTTTTATCAAGGGCTTAATGCATATGATGGTTTCAAGAGTACATTTTCCATTTCGTTTTCATGTAAAAGTTTTTCAGTTTGGTTCATCCTAATGCAAGATTAATGAAGTGTAAGGTGGTGTTTTTTAAAAATAAAAGCCAGAGACTCCTACTGCATAATTGTAACATATTGTCCACTAGGCTTTTTTTTTTTTTTTTTTTCTTACAGTCTGTAACACTTTTACAAAGCTGTTTGAACTGCGCCGTGCGTGTGTCCAGCAGGTCCAGGTCCCGGTCCCGGTCCCGCTCCAGGTCGAGGAGCAGACGCAGCCGCTCACGAAGCCACAGCAAAGACCGGTGGGAATGTTTCCTCTTCAAAATTTGTTTCATATACGACTGAATTCTATTTAAGTTATTATAATGTATAAAGAAATGTTATAATTTTATATTAATAGAATGTTGGGAAGCTTCTGTTCATGCTTCTTCTCCACTGTACATTGGAACAAATGGCAACTATACACACACTTCTTAGTGCCTCTGCAATTCAACATATGTTCTAATCACTTGGCGTGAACTAGCACTGTGGACAAAGGAAGCACAAGTGTTGGTGAGCTTGTGGACTCCACTAAATGAATGTTATCTTTCTCTGTGTTCTCATAGGAGGTACCGTTCTCCATCTTATTCTAAACGTAGGAGCAGGTAAGTAACTGGTGATCCCTGCTGAGTTTCTATGTATGAGCACTAGTGTGTGATCTCATAGAAATGGTCTGAAAGCAACTGAAGGGCATCACTTTAGGCTCATGTATTTGTGTTTAGATACAAAAGGTGATTAAACTAGTAAAATTACTAGTTTATTAATGAGTTAGGTTAATTTGTAATTTACTGATCAGTTAATTACTAGTTTACTGATGGGTTATTATTGGATTGGGAGGGATTGTTATTAGTTTACTAATAGTGTAAGTTATTAATTATATAAATTAATTGTAAGTTGTTATTAGGTTTATTAATAGGTTAATTACTAATTGGACTCGAGGGCACCATTCCTAAACAGACAGGCAACCAGTTAAACAGACAGGGAACCAGTTAAACAGACAGATAAACAGTTAAACATGCCTCACTCAAGTTATAAGTTTAGTCAACATTGTCTTGACACTGCATTCTCTCTAAGGGATAGATTTGCGTAAATGTGGCAGCAGTTGACTAAAATAATTATGATCTTTGTGGTGTTCAAGGTCTGGCTCTCCAGCCCGCTCCGGCTCCCGGACTCCAGTACGGAGGTACGAGTTCAGTCGCCAATTCAGTCCTGCTCTTTGTGAACCGTCCCATAATGCATTCTGAATCCCGCTCGGCTTTTGTTTTCCTTCAGCCGCTCTCGATCTCGCTCTCGATCGGCGTCCCGCTCCAGGTCCCGCTCCCGCTCCCGGTCCCGCAGTGCTAAGAAGGACAGGTAATTCCTTTGGTCTGCGGTAGTGTTATATTTCCTTTCCTCTAAATGTCATTTAATGCATCTGATCCATTGCTGAATTTTTTTAAAAGCATGTTTTTTATTGCTGTTTGTTAATCAGTTTAACTTAGTGGCTTAGAATATTTTGTAGACCCCAGTTATAAAGTGACACACACGTGATTAACACAGCCAGCTTAGTGTTGAGGCTGTTCAGAGGCACAGTGTGTCCTTGGTTTAGTTGAGAATAGCTCACAGTACATCCATGGCTTTCCCTGGAAGAGCAGCTTCCTGTAGAGGTAAGCCAGTCCCAGTAGCCTGCCTGCGCAGCTCCAGCCACGGCTCGACGAACTTCCAACGGAGACGGACGGATGAAGAAGAGCAGGGTGAAGAATTAGAAACGCCAGTTAAAGGACTGTGAGCCACACCAGTGAGTGATGAGGCACTGGATCAGCCCTCAATATTTACAGTCCTGCAAAGGGTCTGAAATATCAGTTTGGACATCACAGTCTAGACTGACTTGGTCAAGCTGTGCTTAGGTAGAGGGACAGTTCACATACTTTATAAAGAATAGACTGCAAGGGCCAGTACTGTGCTTAGCACTCGGGTTGTTCAGATAAGGTGATTGGGTAATACCTGAGGAATCATCATCTCTCTTCTCCCTTAGATCCAGTCACAGGTTGATCCATCCAGGGTCTCAAATCCCCACTCTTCCCCCCCAAAAAAAAAGAGAAAACAAAATTTTAAGAATCTGTCATGATCGGACTCCGGTGACCCATTTCTGCAGGCTTTTCTTGTTTTTTTCTAAAGAGTGTGGGAGTCGGCGGCTCAAGCACTGACCAGGTTCATCTTTGCCGTGTTAAACGTCCTCCAGGAGGGTGACTAAAGCGCTTACCTGAGATCAGCCTCTGCCACCGCGGTTTAAAGGGGGTCGTCCGACGCACATTCTGACGGGACGCATCCTGCGCGTTCACAAACCGTTGTTCCACCCACCCCACTCCCAACCCAGAACACGTGCACTACTGCACGCCTCAATGCTGGGCTGAGGGTTATGGGGCCCCCCCTCCCTGCAAAGCTCCAACTTCTTGCTTAGCTTCTGAGAAGGGTGTGTGAGAGAGAGAGAGGAGAGCTGACGAGAGATCAGACTTCAAGACCCTCCGAGTGTGTCTTCAAGTTCTAGCATCCGTCGCGTCTCTGTATGTTGTTTCCGCCACTGTCTTCAAAGGTAACCAAACCCCAAGAGTTAATGTCCTTCTTAATATGAGCCCTGGTTGTAGTAAAACCCACTTGTAAACATTTTCTTGATGCTGAACGTGTGCAGAGCATGCGCTAATTAACATAAATGGAGAGTGACTGAGTGTGTGTGTGTGTGTGTGTGTGTGTGTGTGTGTGTGACATGCCTCACTGTGAATGTGAGTTTTCTCGTGATTGTGTGTGTGAGAATGCGAGTGTGTAAGTGCATTCGTGTGTGTGTGTGTGATCACACGTACGCGTGTGTGTGTTTCAGTGTTCTAACCCTGGTTAATAGCGCTGCTTTTGTCCTAGAAGAAAGAGATATCTAGAGTACTGTAATCTTCCTGGTTGTGACAGGAGACAGGAGAGTGAATAAATATTTTAGTGTAGGTGGCTCATGTTCCATGTGAGGGAGCAGGGTTGTTGGGCTCTGAGCTGGTAGAGTGTCGCGAGGGGAAGCACTCTTCACCCTCGCTGTCAGCCGTCTGCAGAAAGACGCTGCCTAAAACAGCTCTTAGTTGGATATCATTTTGTTTCACTGATCAAAGTTCCCTCTCTGGTCTTCAGTAGTTTTGAAAATTGCTGGTCTCCATGGTAGCCTGCTAGAGGACAGCTAAACATTTCTTAACTTCCTGGAATCAGGGAGGAAATCAGATTCTCTTCTGCACTGAGTTTAACTTGCCAGATAAATGTAAGAACAATATGAGCAAACTCAAAGTAGTGCAGACAACACAACACGGTAAATATTACACACACATAGACCACATACAACACTGTTTGTTAAGGAAAGACCCCCAACCTCTTCTCAGACAGGACAAAATACCAGAGCTGCTCACGCAGGGCAGGGGTGGAGCTGCAGTAGAGCTTGAATGGTGAGGATCAAACGTTTGTTCTCTGTGCTGAGTTTGTGTCTCTATCTGTTCCAGTCGTTCCAGGTCCTCAAGCCAGAAAAACTGCTCCACTCCAGCTGAAGACTGACGGGAGAGGAACCCCAAACCCACATCACTTACTTACCAACCTGCTTAGTCTGATCATTTTTATTCTCTGCCTTCACATGAATGTGTACCATGTCATTTGATATTTGATTTGATTTGTTCTGTGGTGCTTCTTTGAGGATTTTTTTTTTTACCCTGAAGTCTCTACACCAATTATACTTAAAATGATAGTTTAATAGATGAAAACTTTTTTTTTCTTCATTATTTTGAATTTTGACATTTTTGTCCTTACGCATTTATTGTAGCAGGTTTTAAAGGGCTGTGGTGAATTTGATTTCTAGCTGTTTAGAAGGTTTACACTGGAAATGAACAAGAATTGAATAAAGAGTTGTGGCAACAACACACGGGAAATTTGGATTACAAGTGGGAGAGCAAAAAGATCTAGGCAGATTTGACTTGACTGGGATGTGAATTAAACTTAAGAGAGCTGCATACCGTCTACGTTTACATGAAATGAAACTAGTACGCTAAATTATTCAAGTGCGTTCAGGTGTTCTTTGGTAGTAGGCAAAGCCTGTTGTATGTTTCATGATTCATTCATTGTTTTTGCCCGCGCAGCTGATTTTACTTAATGGTTGGTGTCTAATATAGGCACGATATCTCATCGGACAACGTGCCTGTAGTTTGACGAATTTGCATCTGCAGTATGGTGAGTTGAGTATGAGATTGGAAATATATATGACATCGACGCCTGTTAAAAGAATTAAGACGGGCATAACCTGCCTTGTAGGTATAAGAAATTAATTGTTTGCACTTAATCGCGCTTTGACAGACAAAATAACGTCATCTGTACTGTCACAGATGAATACGTGCGTGGTGAACTTGTTTGGGGATCTTCAGCCTTTTAGTTTTTTTTCAATAACTAAAGCACCACACCCAATCACGGAGCATTCGGCGGTGTTGTAGCATTGTGATTGGTTGACTCTCGGTCTTGGCTTCACCAATGGGCGGCTGTAGAGGGCGTGAACACACGTTCTTGTATTTTACGTCCATTTTCATTTGATGTGTGGAAAACCTAACGGGACAACATGGCTACGCAGACGGCCCGGTACTACAGCGAGGGCGGCAGGGCAACAAAGCGCCAAAAAACTGAAAACGACGGGGGAATTTCTACTGTAAGCACCTGCATTCGACGAACGCATCGCGGTTTACGTTGTGTTTTCGTTATTTATTTATCTAACCCAAGCCGCTTCTTGATCGCGCGTGCTTTAAGGGCTAGTTCGCTAGCCTGTTAGCACCGATTAGCCGTCGCGCGCAGCAAGGCCAGGCTAAGCGTTAGCTTCAGGGCTTTGTTTCGGTTAGCGAAAGCTACCGGACACAACGAGCATTTTTCGGTTTCGGTCTTTTCGGCGTAGTTCAGGCAGTGCGACTTGCTTTTTCGAATCGTTGCCTTCTAGTCGATTAAAATACGAGTACATGGTAATCAAGCTACGGAAATTCACAATCTACGCTTTATTTGCTTAACAAGATGGCTAGCTTAGCTACCATCGAGATCATTGAAGGCTAGCTGGCTAATGGACCTAAATGAATAAATTTAGCTCGTTAACTTGCCTAGCTAGTTGCATAGTACGTTTGTTATCTTATGAAAAAAACGCCGCTGTTTACAGGGTTATTATTGGTTACTTCAAAGTCTGATAACCTTTATGATGATTCTTGATGTCTGTCGTGCGTCAGATATCCAACGAACTCAATTAGCTGAAATGTGATTAGCTGACGTTAGCACGGTGCTCTGGATTGAATCCGTTCTGCTAGCTAGGTAACGTTAACTGCTTTGCATGATTTGCAGCTAATCGCGGCCGTTGTGCAACTTGGTGAGCATGAAACCGTTTTAGCGTTAGACATAATATTGACCCACACAGAGCCACATGCCTAATGCAAGTCCATATTTAATAGTCTAATTAAATACTTATCAAACACTCCGGATTTTATTGGAGCATACATTCTCCGGACAGGTCATATATCAATACGAAGTGTAATGTAGTTAAAACCCCAGAGAAACGAGTCGTTTTGGACAGCTAGACTCCTTCAGCTGTGCAAGCAGAATTGCAGAACCTCCTGAAGTCTGACATTTTCTCCAGAAATCTTGTGCACTCCACTGAGTGGTCTAATCACGTTGGACTACAACCACTGCATTTTTTTATTTGTATACTCGCATTGTCTTTTGTCCACAAGTCAACAGGAAATATCATTGTGTGTTGCAGGAGGGCTATGATGATCCACATAAACCTCTCCCCTCCCTCGTGGTGCACGTGCGGGGACTGGTGGACGGTGTTTTGGAAGCAGACCTCGTTGAAGCCCTGCAGGAATTTGGAACCATTAGGTAACAACTCTCGGCATCTGCTAGCTGTCCTGTTGTAACTTCTGAAGATATGGATGCCCCACTGGCTGCTACCATGTTGCTCTTCTGTGATGTGGATGCTCACCAGAGTTCTTTGCTTCTGCAGCTACGTTGTGCTGATGCCCAAGAAGCGCCAAGCGCTGGTTGAATACGAGGACATGAGTGGATCCTGCAATGCTGTCACCTATGCCAACGACAACCAGATCTACATCGCTGGTCATCCTGCGTTTGTGAATTACTCAACCAGTCAGAAGATCTCGCGCCCTGGGGACTCCGATGACTCGCGCAGTGTTAATAACGTTTTGCTGTTCACAATCATGAATCCCATTTATCCCATCACAACGGTAATACTCACTCTGCAAATCACTCATTTCTCTCTGTGTATTTTATTTGGTCAGTGTCACTGATTATTCCTTGTTTTGGTGGTTTTTAATGTATCCTTTTTGGGGGGGCGGTGTTATATCCCGCAGGATGTCCTGTATACCATTTGCAACAATTGCGGCCCGGTTCAAAGAATTGTCATCTTCAGGAAGAATGGTGTCCAGGCCATGGTGGAATATCCTTTATGTACTGATATTTAAATGCACATGAAATACATTTTCTGTGTAAAAAGGTGGCAGTGGTGATTTTATACTTCATCATAAGTTGCTGTCACCAACCATTAAACTGTATATTAAGCTCAAGAAAATGTCTGGCATGAGTTCTAGTTGCCGCTGATGTTTGCTGTTAGGAGTGTAGGTTGTCCCATTAGAGTGTTTTTGTCCTTAATTATTTGATTTGCCACGTTTGATTCGGTGCAGAGTGCACAGAGGGCCAAAGCTTCCCTCAATGGTGCTGATATATACTCCGGCTGCTGCACCCTTAAGATTGAATACGCTAAGGTAAGCGCTATCTTGTTCACGTCCCGACTGTTTGTACACGCTTGTTCTGTCTTTTCTACAGGTTATATGCAATGTTTCTTTTTCTCCTGTTAGCCGACACGTCTCAATGTATTCAAGAATGATCAAGACACGTGGGACTACACCAATCCAAACCTGAGCAGTCAAGGTAAAGTGAACAACTGCCTGTTCTTCTGTTCTGACCCTTCTCAGCACCCTTACTGCCACTGTGGGACCAGCTAAGTGGGTGGGCGGGTGTGCTGTGCTGGTGTAGCGTTCAGGGACAGTGGTGTTCAGCTGTGAGCCCTGCACCTGCAGGGAGTTGTGCAACACTGTTCATGAAATGCTCTCGGTCTGAGATCCTCTTAAAACATGACGAGCTCCCTTTCCCAACGCAAGGATGCCAGGAGCAACTGGACCACTGGGTGTGTGTCTCTCATGGAGAGACCTGTTCCCAACAGATCACTCCCTCCCGTTCCTCCCCCCTTTGTTTTGTCAAAAAGCTTATGTGGGTCTGTAGCAAATCTGCCCATGGGTTCTCCATGTGTATTTTTAAAGATGCTGAATAATAAAAAATTAAAGCTGCTAGAAAGTGTCATGTTCTCTGACGCCCGCTCATGGCCAGTTGCTCCTCAGCATCTATGCTTTTACACTTTGGAAAAGAAAAGAGAAAAAATGCACAGAAACTGCAGCAGCTGCTACTAGAGAAACACATCCAACATCCGGACACTGGAGACTTTATGTTTGCACTGAAGACACTGCAGTTTCCTCAACATTTAACATCAACAACACTACCAGCCACCATTGATCCTACACCTGCAGAAGACGAGCCCTTCACAAAATGCAGCCAGTAGTGAAACAATCCATTTTGACACTCCATACAAGAGACACAACTGACTATCCAACATTTCGCACTCCTCGTCCTATCGAACCAGCACGCCTACAGCTGCGAAGACGCCAAAGCCTCAGTGCCTCCACACAGTTCTCTCGGTTAGTCGCGGCGTAAACGTTTTGCCTTTCTCACGTGCTCAAGAACAAGACACACTGCACAATCACTTCACTGCTGACAGAGGAGTCTTCAGGGAGGGAGAAACACCACAACACGATGCAGACAGACAAAGCTCCCATCCGTTCACAACAAACTGACGACGTCCACAGGCACACAGCGGTTCCTCAAGAAAACACAGAGGCTGTCTGTAAGCCCCCACCCGTCTTGGGTTGTACCATTTTGATCTCTACCTCCTCTATTCCTCGTGTCGACTGGCACCAAACCCATACTCACACGCTACGTAAACACCACCTGCTCCACCCCCACTATCACGCCCTAGCAGATCACTGGAGGAAATCACACACTGCCAGTGATGAGGACCCCACGGCAGACACCACCAAGCACTGACATGCAGACTGACATGCCAACCTCCTCCATCCCTTAAGCCCTGAAACGTGGACTGTAACCTTCCACCCCGTGAGCTCTGCTTGCGACCCAGCAAACCTCCCTCTGTAGGCTGACCTACACCTCCCGAACAATTCTGCCTCTCAATGTATCACTATTTATTCATTTATTTTCCCTTTTTACTCTTTAGTCTTATGACTACTCTGTACCACCTTCCAATGTGATGCAGGTTTGGCATTGTCTCTCTAGTGGGGAACAACAAACTGTCTGAAATGTGCAAAAAGTCCCAACATGGCAACCCTCCGTGATGAGAAGGGAAGGGTGTTCAAATGAGTGCGGATCACGCATCTGCGTCGGAGCTTTGGTCATGAGCAGGAAGAGCCGTGAGAGGCGGCGAAGCGGAGCTGGCACGGGAGAGAAGGCGGAGCTGGCACGGGCGAGAAGGCGGAGCTATGTTTTAAGTGTGAAGTGGGCAGAACAGAAGAGGCCTGTGGCTGGCCGTCACCTGTGGCTAATTTACTACCCTTTGCTTCGTGCCCCATCTGCTCTCCCCACTGAGTTTAAGCTGTAAGTAAATCCCAAGCTTATGTTGTCTTGGAGTGCTGCTCTCATGTGCTTTTGGTTCAAGAGGTCCTGTGACAAAATGACTAACGTTCCTTCTCTCCCCCTACTCTCCTGGTTAAATATTTATCCAGTGCGCTCATTATCTTCTCTTACTGTATCACAATGTGGAGGAGTTTTTGGTTTTGTAGTGATGTAATGGATTGTTCTTTCATGTCCAGGACACATTTTGTTCCAAGAGGAGTTTAGTTATGCCGTCTTGCTGGTTAACTAGTTTATCCACTGTTTTTGTAACTGGGGGGGAACCATAACTATGCTTACATGTGCTCATATTCAGTAGTTTTCTTGTCAAATGTTTTGCATCATGTGAATGTCCAGTATCCAGTAAGATTTATATTTGCAATGTGTGTACCTGAACAGGTGCAGACGCAGACGGCAACGGGGGTGATCAAGGTGTGTGAGCTTCAGGCTTTTTTGCCTTTGCTGTTTTCCCCACTCATTGTGTGTGATGTACTAAATCTTGTCTCAATCCCATTGGCCGTCTGTGGGTTGGGTGGGGAGTAATCATGCCCTACTCGTGTGGGTGGGGGGGAGGGGGGGGTAATTATCCCCCATTCATGTCTCTATTGCATTACTTTTTCTTGCCAAGGTTTGCCCCCCTAGTAGTGAGTGGGACTGGTCTGCACTTGGTTAGCCAATGTGCAGAGGCACTGGTTGTAAAGTTTTACTTGTCATGTCTGGTTCTGTGCCTGTATGCCCAGTTCTCCATTAGTGCTCAGGGTTACATCTTTTGTATTGACTTGCATTGGTTAGTTTTCTGTCTTGCTGGTCTCAGCAGATTCACCTTCCACCCCCCCGCTCTCATTCTCTCTCCCGTTGTTCTCCACCTTCCTCCCTCTTTGTGTCTCAGATATGAATTCGAACCCCAACAAGCGTCAGAGGCAGCCGGCTCTGCTGGGAGACCACCCTCCAGAGTACGGTAAGGCTCCTGGCCGAACACCCAACATGCGCGTTCGTGGGAACGGGGGCTTGTTGGTTAAACTCGTGGGAACGGGGCCTAGTTGGTTAAACTCGTGGGAACGGGGGCTTGTTGGTTAAACTATGGTGCGCAGATCCACAGTGGCAGCAAGTCGGTGCTGTGTGAAGTCACTTGGAACGAAAAGAAATCTTCCAAAACGTCACCACCTTTCAGGGACCGCCTTGTTTGTTTTTTCCCTCCTCCCTTGTCCAGGGGGTTACCATGGATACCAGGATGAGAGTTACGGCGGGTATGAAGGGAGACGCATGGGCCCTTCTATGGGGGGGCCGCGGCGGGGCGGGACAGGACAGCGATATGGTGGGCAGTATGGTGCCCCCCCTCCACCCCCGGGGGAGTACAGCGCACATGCTGAGTCTCCGGTCATGATGGTCTACGGCCTGGAGCCAACCAAAATAAACGCAGACAAGGTCTTCAACATCTTCTGCCTGTATGGTAACGTGGAGAGGGTAAGCAGGATGAGAGATGGGCTCAGTAAGATCCCAAAAATAAGAACTACTGCATGGCTGGAGCCACCCATCTCGTTTTAACAGCTTTTATTTTGGACTTGGAGCATTGTCCATCTGTGCTTGGATCAGCCTTTGTTTTAAAAGTACTTGAAGTGCTCTACAAAACTGAATTACAAGAAGTGTGAAATAAATAAAAATCCAAATACATGTATGAAGTGTAGAAACATGGCCGTCTTTGGACTCGCAGGTGAAGTTCATGAAGAGCAAACCTGGGGCTGCTATGGTGGAGATGGGAGACTGCTACGCTGTGGACCGTGCTATCTGTCATCTGAACAACCACTTCCTCTTCAACCAGAAACTTAATGTGTGGTAAGGGTTGCATAGCCTTCTTTGATTGAGCTTTGACTCTCACTCCTGCTTGTTCTTTTGACAGTTTATTGACCAGTACTGGGATCTTCTCTGACTACTTGGTTTTCTTTTCCCAAGTTCTTTTGTTAATCAACCCCACTTGAGTGGAACCTCTTTAGTTCAGACTGTTGCTGTGTAGTGTTTGTGGATCGGTGATGAAGATCTCTGTTTTGCAGCGTATCCAAGCAACAGGCCATCATGCCTGGACAGTCGTACGAGCTGGAGGACGGCACCAGCAGCTTCAAAGACTTCCACGGCAGCAGGAACAACCGCTTCACCTCCCCAGAGCAGGCAGCCAAGAACCGCATCCAACACCCCAGCAACGTCCTGCACTTTTTCAACGCTGCTCCCGAGGCCTCTGTCGAGATCTTCTCTGAGGTCCGGAAACCAAGTCCTACAGAAGTGACGTGGTAGTCCTGGATATTTGATGGGAGGGGCTTATCTGAACCTGTGATGCTCAGGCTTCCGTGTTTCTATCGCTTTTCAGATCTGTGATGAGCTTGGCGTGAAGAGCCCGTCTAATGTAAAACTGTTTGCAGCCAAAGGTGAGTAGAAGCTCAGTGGGATCCTACGTGACGCTCAGTTTGTAATGAGGGTAAAGTACTCCAGTTTGTAACCTCGAACTTCTGATGAAATTGACTGCAAATTTTCAGCGGGTGTAATTTTTGGTGTCTATTGGCAGTCAATAAGGATGTAACTGGAAGTGGATAAATAGTGTTTCAAAGCACTAAAATAGTAAAGAGTCTACCGACCTCAGATAAAACCTGAACTGAACTGGGGGTATTATCAGGTTTCTTGTGGATATTGCTGGAGTTGTGGGCCAAGAGGCCTGTTTCACATGGGATGTGGAGGCTGTGTTCCTCATGCTTTGAAGGCTCTGTTCCCTCTTCAGGTGGTGCCCCCTCAGAGAAGAGCTCGTCAGGGCTGCTGGAGTGGGAGTCTGTGAACGACGCTATGGAGACCCTGGCTATGATGAACCATTACCAGATGAAGAACCCTAGTAAGTGCTGCTCCTCAGAAATGTCACTTACCTGCATGTGAAGTTGTTCCTGTTTTACGTTTTGTAGATCTGTTCCAGGTCTGTGCTCTCACCTGGAGTTGTTGTGTTCCAGATGGTCCGTACCCCTACACACTGAAGCTCTGCTTCTCCACTGCGCAGCACGCAAACTGAACTGTGTCTGCACCACCAAGCTCCTGCATTCCCCTGCTCAGCCTGCCTCCACTGTCTGTCCCCTGCTATGTTTATCGTTCAATTAGGTCCTACATGAGTGTGTGAGAATGGGTTGCGGCTTGTGCTGAGAAAGTGGAACTGACTATTGTCAAATGATTGTTTTTATTGAAGAGGAGGAAGGTGACAAGCTTTTGTACCAGTATTTTTTTTTTCTTTCTGTTAATGTATTTCTTTTTTTTTTTTAATCGCTTTTCATTACTGACTGTTAGCTGTGTGTTCAGCGCCTCACTTTTGGAAACTTCACCATGTAAAGGACAGACTGCATTTTTCTCTTAATTGTAAAATAAAATTACACCGTGATAGACCTCTGCTGTCCAGGCTGTTCAATTTACTAGCTGTTGGTCAGAGAGGCAATGGTCTGTTTTCTGTGGTCAATTTATTAAAATTCTGTAATAGCTTAAGTGATTTGAGTTTTTGGTTCTTTTTACACGTTCCTTCTAATTTTCCTGGATTAAACGGAACTTTTTAAAAGTTAAATAAAAACGCATGTGCTTCAGACTGATGCGTAACTCTTAATACAGTGTTCATATCTACTGCAAAGTGGTAAGATGTAGAATAACGGCCGTTCATGTGAGCAAAGTTGAGCTTAGCTTCAACGTCAAGATTGTTTTCTCATTCACACATAAGATTTTTATCAAATGATTATAAAAATGGTCCACGGTGGATTATAAAATGGTGGATTATAAAAAGTTTTCGGTTCCAGTGTATTTTAGTTTTCACGTCCTGGATCAGCATCTGTAGTTCGCAGCATCCTTACCTTTTTGTACCTTCTCAGCCACCGTATGATCTGGCGGAAGAATTACGTATATCACAATTATAAAACCACATTGTTTTAAGAATTGGTGAAATCACATTAAATAAAGGGGTCTGTCTCGACTTGACTTAAGCATTTTGCCCACCAATGCACCACAGTTAGTACCTCCCAGCTCCCGTCAGGGCCGAGCAGAGAGTCGGACAGTCGGACTTTGTCTCATCTGATCTACTGAACAGACGGCAATGAACTTCATTATCAGATCCGCCTTCGGGGGAAGTAAGTCGCACTAAACCCACACACCGAGAACCGGGGCTAAACTTTGCAGGTTTAATTACAGTATCGATATTTATATATTTTTAAAAAGCGCTGGTTAGCTGATAACATTGGGCCGAGAGCGACTGAATAGCAGCTATTTTATCTACACTAAACGCATATATCTGAAACTGTCTTAATTAATGTAGGTTAGCGACCTAACTTAATCGACTCCGCACGTAAGATATGTACATAAATAACCACGTTTCAACATTAACTATTTAACTACGAGTAACATCTCTTCGTTGCTAGCTATCCTCCATTTAATAAACGTGACATTGGCGCAGATGGCACTGGGTGAAAGGTCAGAGTCTACGGTACAAGTTTGTTTCGGTTTTGACTTTTCCTCACTTTTCCCAGTATTTTTCCATCGTTCGTTATTTCCTAGTCACTGTTGTACTGCTCGTTTCTACACATAAACTTTGTCTCGTTTGAGTTTGTCTCGGCGCGCACAGCCTTGCGTGTTTCTGCTCGGATTGTGCAAGGCTTGGTCACTTTGTTAGATGGAGAATAAACAGTATAAACCTCTCAACTGCTTTCACAGGGGTGTGCTAATAATTAGTTTTTTTTCTTTGTTTTAATCTTCTCAAAAATGACATTGAAATCCATGTTCGCTCTACGTAAACGCACAGTATATTGATCTGTTTATTGTTTTTGATCAGGCAGGTCTCTACTGCCCGCGCTTAACGCTGTTAGAGCCATGTCTGCGTCAGGAGGAGCCACGCCTCCTTTCACCACCCTGTCAATCACCCATCCAGCCAATCACATCACGCAAGTGGAACTGCACCGCCCAGAGAAACGCAATGCCATGAACAAGGCTTTTTGGAGGTTGGTCTCCACCCCCCTCTTCAGAAAGGAAGCGTTTGCTATTATAATTATGATTTCCTTTCATTTGTATGCAGTTTGTTGCGTAATGCAAAGACCAAGGGATCTCAGTATACTTACAATTGTCCTTGTGTACTGAGGGTTTTTCTGTAGGTTATGTAATACAGTTTTCTGTCTTTGTGCAGTGAGATGATTGACTGCTTTAACCAGATTGCTGAAGACCCCGAGTGCCGTGTGGTCGTGTTCTCAGGGGCCGGGAAGATCTTCTCGGCAGGTAGCGCAGCTCCACTGTTGTCTTCGACTTCTCTGTTGTTAGAGATGCTTTGACAGCTGTGGAGTCCCGACAGTTTACAAACACTTCCACAGACTGCAGAATCTGTGCTTTAAGGCTTCACATGTAACAGTCACAAAAATAATTTTTGCAAAGTACCAGGCATAGCGCCATCTAGTGGTAGAACCTCACACTTGGCTACCAAAATGACTCTCATGTTCAAGCTGCTTTAATGACTTTGCTAACTCAGTTCACATGACGGGGTGCCATGACTGAGTCAGCTTCTCCTACAGCAGCGTAGTGAGGGAGCGTAGTGAGGGAGCATAGTGCAGTATGGGCCATAGTGTACACATGAAATATAGGGACTAAAAGTCAGTTGATTCA
>JAOYMR010000003.1:22614088-22627846 GCA_025802075.1 Tenebrosternarchus preto | reverse complement strand
TCAGGCACCACCCGGAAACTCTGTGGTGTGGGGTGAGTGGTCAACTTGGGCCAGCGGGACAGTGGTTATATATAAACCCCCCCCCCCCCCCCCACACACACACACACACACACACACACATGCCCCCCTAGACACACACATGCACATTCACATTCATATGCACACACTTGTACACACACGCACACATGCTCCAATGTACAGGCTACATAGAGATGTGCATGCATGCACGCACACACACACACACCACACTCAGAAGGAAATGATGTAATCAGTAGCAGAAAACAGCAAAACCAAAGCCAAAAATAAATCTTCCCTGAGTTTAATTCAAACATAAATCTACAAAGTGCAGTGAAGGAAGTCTTAATGAAATAATGATTTATGAAGTCATATTCTTATTCATGTGTTCATGTTATATGTACCATATATTCTCATACACAAGGAATCTAATAAATAAAGTACAAAATTAACACACACACACACCTTTGATCTCCCTCCTTCCTAATATATTCCAAGTTCATCTAAAGTTACTTCTGCTTTATTTTACCAAGAGGAAGCAGATAAAAGGGAAGCCTTTGAAAATGCAGTTATCCACTGTTAACATTTTTAAGAATAAACTTGGTTGCTTGATTACCCCTGCAGGTCTGCCCCAGAGGGCAGCGTGGGCCCCGTGCCTGTCCCAGGGGTCCCCGGGCTTCCATGCCTCCTCACACAGCTGTAGGCCCTGCAGGACCGTCAGGGGGCTCATGCGCCTCTCACCCCCCCCGTTGGTCACCTTGTCATCTGCACTTGGTGTGTGAGAAACGGAAGCAATGAAAGATCTGGAGAGCATCAGTGAGTCGTACACAGTTTGTACTGATATGCTAATGCTGTGGTAACAAACAGTTACATGTGTGGTTACATATACAAAAATATACAAAATACGAATCAAAAAATAGAAACATCACAAGAGAAAAGCATTTTGAAACAGTTGCTATTAGCAAACTTGCATTTCTCTTGACATTCCAAATACATGTGAGTTGTTGTCATATACATGTGAGTTGTTGTTCTATACATCTGAGTTGTTGTCATATACATGTGAGTTGTTGTTCTATACGTGTGAGTTGTTTTTCTATACATGTGAGTTGTTGTCATATACATGTGAGTTGTTGTCATATACATGTGAGTTTTTGTTATATACATGTGAGTTGTTGTTCTATACGTGTGAGTTGTTTTTCTATACATGTGAGTTGTTGTCATATACATGTGAGTTGTTGTCATATACATGTGAGTTGTTGTTATATACATGTGAGTTGTTGTTATATACGTGTGAGTTGTTGTTCTATACGTGTGAGTTGTTCTATACATGTGAGTTGTTGTTCTATACGTGTGAGTTGTTGTTCTATACGTGTGAGTTGTTCTATACGTGTGAGTTGTTGTTCTATACATGTGAGTTGTTGTTCTATACGTGTGAGTTGTTGTTCTATACGTGTGAGCTGTTGTTATATATATGTGAGTTGTTGTTATATACGTGTGAGTTGTTGTTCTATACATGTGAGTTGTCATTGTATCTGCTAGGTGAAGATGTCAGATGACTGCAGGTCACAAAAGCTGAAAAACTATTTAATGTCAAGGGAAAGTCAGAATGATATTGTTATTTGTAATGATATAGCAGGGCAGCAGTGACATAACCTCCCAGTACCCTTATATCCTCCCAGTCCCTTCAGAACCTCCCTTTGATGTCACAGACGTCAGGAGCAGTGAGCAGGTGCAGCCATGGTGACAACCAGGCCTGACTAACACCAAGGGTGTTAATCTGAACCCACAAACAACTGATTAGACTGTATCATATTTCACAAGAATATCTTGCCTTGCAAAATATGTAACAAACATATAAATGGTTTTTACAAAACATCTCAAATCCTTACAGAATGTGGAGAATAGGTTGAACCATCATGTACGTCTTTAGTAACTGTTTACTGATGTTTATTGCTGAGTCCTTTGCTCCTCTGAACCTCCAGGCAGCTCTTTGCTGCACCTACAGTCTATCAGACTTTTGATGGTCAGACTCAGAGCACTCGGACATCTCCTGACTGATGGTAAATTGATCTCTGATTTTAATCTCTACATGTATATATACATTATATCATACATGTATATGTACATCACACATGTATATGTACATCATACAGTGTATTACTGTAATTGCAGATTCTAATTTGTTTGTGGAACCCCTGTACTGGCATTTGCTGTAAATATAATCCAGCTATTTTAGAGTCAGTTGTAAATGGATTGTAATCTCTCTGAAATACAACAGTGTGTGCCTGGAGTTTCTTACCTTCATTTGCTGTTTGGCTCATCGTCCAATCCTTTCCTTACATCTGATCAGCTGGGTTGGGTCATGATCATCTTACGGAGTTTGATCAAGGTGTTTTCAGAAATACTGACATGGCAACGAAATGCAGATATGGAGTTAAAGGCAAATGTAGGAAATGAAGCAACACTGTAACGTTCCACGTGTCAAACCTCGTGGTTCTGCTCTTTTATCTGCACTTTCACGATGTTTCCTGTTGTTTTACAAACAGGTTTCATCAACTATTTGTCTCCGAAAAGCAGAAATTCAGTGGCGGATGTGGAGATGCTGATGTGAGGCTGTGTGTATGTGTGATTGCTCTAGAGGTACAGAAGCTTCTACATTTGAACGCGTGTCAAATAATCAGTGGTTTTAGAAGCCAGAAAACATCAGGCAAAGTATTGAGGAAACAATAAACTACTGAATTATGAACTAAAAAGTCTAGATGTCTGAGTGTCTTACATTTGTGTCAGTCCGTCTATGATCACCCTACAAAATCTACACTAACCACTTGGGTACAGCACCGAAACTTTACACTCAGATAAATGTACTGAACATCCAGAACTATTAGGTCCTGATATAAACGTGATGGGCTCCCGCTCTCCCTGTAGGTCCAAGGTCTGCTCGTGGTCTCCTTCCTCAGCTACTCCTTGGGCACGCTGACGCTCAACCTTCCAAACAGCTGCAGCGAAACATAAAACCTGCGTGTGCTTCTGTATGTAAGTCCTCTCACAGCAGTGTGGTAAACCTCCCTCCCTCCCTCCCCCTTTCTTTCTTTCTCTTTCTCTCTCTCTATCTCACCACAACGCACATACATGTAGGTGGAGAACAGCTTTGTATTCAGTGTTGAATGCTCTTACGTGTTGAACGTTTCTTAACATGGTTTGTTAAGTGTTATCTGAACACTACTGTGTGTTCTTAACATGTTTGTTAAGTGTTATCTGAACACTACTGTGACAAAGATACATTTTATACATTATCCATTATCAGTAAAAATACTTAAAAAAAAAAAACATAGGACTAAATTTGGAAGCAATTTTTTGGAAAAAAAATCCAAAAAATAAATAATACAAAATGTATTAACTGTGGTGTAAAGGCCAGAACATCAGATATGACACAAAGGTGTTTTGTTGATGTTCTTGTGTTTTGAGAGTTTTGCTGATTGGCTGCCTTTGATAAGAAACTTGCAGAAACTGAAACTTGAAACAAGAAACAAAAGTACAGAACATGCAGACAGGACCATCTCCAAGTGCTCAGCACAGGCAGTCAGGACCATCTCCAAGTGCTCAGCACAGGCAGTCATTATTGTCCCCTCAAATCCAGTCCCATATCTCAACTTTGCATGATGTATTTCCTCTGGTTAGAGGCCATAAATAAAGATAACAAGCATTTGCCTTGTGTTATTTATTTGCAAGTCAAGACATTTGAGTACAAAGCAGAATCGACATGATTTCTCTGTCCCAGTGTCAGCACTGTGACATCAGGGTTAAGGAGCCTGTTTGAAATATGCAGGTGAGATACATACAGATAATACACAGGTGAGAAATACACAGGTGAGGTGAGAGACAGCAAACGAGGCTCCAGCTGCTTCCCCAGTGCTGAAGGTGCTTGCTCTGATGACATCACTGGAGATGTGATGCTCCTTCACACAGAGTAAATGCTTCATGCTGCTATGACCTCTAACCTGAATCTATCAGATTAGTACAGTACACTCAACGCAGGTGTAACTGTAAGACAGTATAATATTATAGTTGTAATATAATATTGTAACCTCCTCTAGGGGGATCCCGAGGTGTTACTAGGACAGTGGGGAGGCTGAGTGTGTTCCCAATAGTTGGAACACGCCCTCTAGTCCCCTTTCTTAAAAAGAGGAACCACCTCCCCCATTGGGCACCGTCCCCGATGTGCAGGCGATCATACAGAGACGTGTCAGCCAGGACAGCCCTACAACATCCAGAGCCTTGAGGAACTCCGGGTGGACCTCATCCAGAGCCTTGAGGAACTCCAGGTGGACCTCATCCACCTAGTGCCTTGGTGCCATGGAGTTTTCCAATTACCCTGGCTACCCCAACCAAGTCCAATGACACTACTATAAAGTCCATTGTTGAACTAAGGTCTCCTGGTGCCACATGCACTTATGGACATCTTTGTGTTCAAACATGGTGTTTGTTATGGACACGGTTGTGTTCAACACGGTGTTTGTTATGGACACGGTTGTGTTCAACACGGTGTTTGTTATGGACACGGTTGTGTTCAAACACGGTGTTTGTTATGGACACGGTTGTGTTGAACACGGTGTTTGTTATGGACACGGTTGTGTTCAAACACTGTGTTTGTTTGGGTATTGCTGGTGCTCCAGAGGGGGCACCTACTAATACCCCCTCCAAGGACTAAAAAAAACATTTCAAATGTACAGAACATGTGACAAGGTAGAGGTAGCTCACACCACTCTTCATATAACACACCACTGTGGGGTGAGAGAGGGGTGAGTGGGAGGTGAGTGGGGTGTGAAGTTCACACTGAGTCACAGATCCTCTCTTCCAACTTCTTACACATCAGGGGTGCATCTAGATTTCTGCACAGCTGCTTTATACAGGGGTAAATAAAACTGAAAGAATGAACGCAGATGCTCGAGTCGTTGGGGTTTTGTTTACTTCCTTCACTGTATAACATTTTCAGCAGTTGTTCCTGCAGGAGGAGCTTCTGCTAGTTATACTGAGGAGGAACAGAACACCAGCCAGCAGATCATGACACGACACAATCAGACTTCTGGGGTTATATTACTATAATGATCTGATTTATAGAAATACCTCAGTAAAAGAACGAAACATGAAATCAATTATACAAAAATGTTTCGTAATATTATAACCATTAATTATCTAATTTAAAAGTAATTAAAAGCCACATGTTTTTCAGAAGTTGGCTCCACTGCACCAGATGTAGACACTGCTGGGGAGTTTCCACTAGAAGACGCTCCTGTTACTTCCTGTGCTGTGTCTCGTCTGAACAGGCCACTCCTACTGACCACTGCTCTGGTTTCACTAAATTTGTGTGTTTAAATAACACCACATGATGGTAAGTCATGGTAACATTAGGTTTCCTAAATAAATGATTCTGTATATATACAAGCTTCAGAGGGGGGGGGGGGGGGGTGCACAAGTGATAGAGCTATGAGTCAAATCCATCTGTCTTGAATGTTCTTCTGACTGGTCGCTCTGTTCAGTCACTCTTCCTAGGCTCCGCCCCTGGGCTGGTCTTGTCTGAGCACTCGGAGCTCTGATTGGCTTTTGTGTCTTTCTTTTTTACATCTTTGCTGTCAATCAAGGTATGTTCACGCTTCACCAGCTCCTCCAGCTCTGCCTGAGATAATGCAAATAAAATTACTAAAATTACTAAAATGAGTGTGTGTGTGTGTGTGTGTGTGTGTGTACACGCAGTGGTTCTCTTACCTTCCAGCCCAGCAGGTCTGCTAGAGCCAGACAGCCATCATCACAAGTGCTCAAGTACGCCACGTCCCTGTCAACAACATGAAGCTGCCATCATCATCACCACCACCACCATCATCATCACCACCACCACCACCATCATCACCACCACCATCATCATCACCACCACCACCATCACCACCATCACCATCACCACCACCATCATCATCACCACCACCATCATCATCATCACCACCATCACCACCACCATCATCATCACCATCATCATCACCACCACCACCACCACCATCATCATCACCACCATCACCACCACCACCATCACTTCGCCCCAAATCTGTAAGCTGTATCAGAACGGTGTTGTGTGGACTAACCTGTAAGCTTTATTAGAATCAAAGTCCATGCCTCCTCCAAATCCTAGTAGACCCATGGCAAAATCCGACTGTCAGCAGATAATGAGACGTGGTTATAGAGAGTTAGAAGAGCAATAATGGTGATAATCACGTTGTTTGTCTGAGACTGAGAGAGGAACTAAGAGAGGCATCACCTGTCCTGTCTTCTCCATGTTGATGAGCAAGCGAGGGCAGCTTTTTGGAACCCTGCTCACACAACACAGAAAATGAGACCCAGCCGTGCTGTGGTCACCGAGACCACAATGACTGTGGATGTGCTCGAACGTTTGAGGTCACTGTCCTCACCTGCTGACGAGAGATGCAAACGGCTGAACCTGCAGAGACGTACCCATGATAATGAGTAGATCACAGTTAGGGAAATCCTGGAGAGGGAGGGAGAGAGAGAGAGAGAGAGAGAGAGAGAGAGAGAGAGAGAGAGAGAGAGAGAGAGAGAGAGAGAGAGAGAGAGAGAGCAGGTTAGTTCAGTGCTGGGATACACCCTGGGTGTGAAACATATTGCACCATTCTGGTTTTTCCTCTTACATTTTTCATTGAGGTAAAGAACTGAGATGGAAGATTCTCCCCAAAGAACACGATATCTGAGCCAGAGGAAAAGAAACTGACAGTTAGCAGGTGATTCAAACAAAGGTTTAGACACTTAAAACTAACAAGGCATTAACAAAATCATTTAATTACATGCCAGTTTATGTAATGGTTTAAACTCCAGATGTTTATGTAATGCATTAGCGCCACAGCTAATAATAATCACACTAATAACCTTTATGCTGTAGGTGAATGGGTGTGAGTGTGAGTGTTTACAGAGTGTAAAGAATAAACCAGAACAATCTGGCGTTAGCCACAATGCTCTCACTAATACGCACATCATGAATGAAAATGTATTAGACAAGATAAACGAGAAGGAAGACCCAGGATCCAGGAGAGGTCCTGAACTAACCGGGTTTAACTAGGCTGCTGCAGGAGTCGCACCTGGGAACGTCTTCAGAGAAGATCTTGTCTGTGTCGGAATCAGGGACACAGGTGTGTTACGGATCGTTACAGGTGTGTTACGGATCGTTACAGGTGTGTTACGGATCGTTACAGGTGTGTTACGGATCGTTACAGGTGCGTTACGGATCATTACAGGCCCATCAGCCACTTGCTCCCTTAAGCAAAGGTGCGCCATGATGTGGAGCACAGCGGCAAGAGTGAGGAGGTGCTGCTCACCTTTCATCCACTCCATGCTGTACTCCTTCCTGCAGAACAGGCTCACGCAGTGGGAGGTGTGGAAGGTGCCGTGGGCTTCAATCAGGTCCTCTCCTTCCAGCCCAGCAACTCTCTCTAGTGTGTCGATGTTCTGACAAACACCACAAAGCAAAACCAAAAGTCTTTACTGGCCTGCACAGGCCGTTTGTGACCACCAAGACAACAGTGGTGGACAGAGCTTGCAGGACAGGGACAGGACACGTGTGGGACAGGGACAGGACAGGTCACCTGTGAGTAGCAACGTTTCAAGATTCCTTTATCCTTCAGCATCCTGATGAAGTAATGACACGGTGTGGGCTGCAACACACACACACACACACACACATTTTGTTGGTAAAACTGTTTCATTAGCCTGGGCCACATCTTGCTGTTGGAGAACTCTAAGTAACAGTGTCATTTATTCCAACCTTGAACTGTCCTGGGTACAGCTCCCGGGCCAGAGCAAAGAAAGGTTCTGGATGTTTCTGACAGTGGGAGGAAGAGAGAGATGCCAGTCAGTCATTGCAGCCCTGTCAAAATACAACCACTGAACACAGCGGCCCTGGAGAAGACCAACCTTGAAGTAATCAATCTGGAAGATTGCTTCAGGGTAGGGAAGGTTGTACTTCTGCAGGTTAGCATAGAGGCCAGTACCAGGGGAGCGGAAGTCAGGAATCCCAGCAGCTGCAGAGGACACAGGCATACTGTTACAGCTGAGAGGATCCTGAACAGATCTACTGTTACAGCTGAAAGGATCCTGAACAAATCTACTGTTACAGCTAAGAGGGTCCTGAAGAGGCCTACTGTTACAGCTGAGGGAATTCTGATGAGATCTACTGTTACAGCTGAGGAGGTCCTGAAGAGATCTATTGTTACAGCTGACAGGATCCTGACCATTAGATGATCTCAAACATTGCATGATTAAATACATTTTTCCTTTAATAACCCATTTCAACCTACCAACCTATTTCCTATTTGTTAGGATTTTTGTAACTGTTGGTGACTAGAAATCCAGATCATTATAGTCATTATAGATAAAAGTGACTCACATGTCGATATTCCTGCACCCACCATACAGATGATGTTTTTGCCTAAAGAAACAACAGGTGCAGAAAAGTTGAGGATTGAGGTTGGTATGTTTTACAAGATATGTTTCTATCTTCAGATTCTCTCACACCCAGTTCCCAGTCTCTCTCTCTTCTCACAGTTATGGAAGTTTTTAAAATCACGATTACTTGATAAACAGCACTGGGCACTGCAGGCAGAGCTACAGCACGTGGGACCCTAACCCTAGCACATGCGCTGCTACATTTACCACTTACATTTACCACTCTGGATGTAGTGAGCCACTCCTTCAAGGCTCAGCTCGTCCAGAACTTTCTCGGCAGGACTAAGGCCAAGTGTCCGAGAGAAGAGACTACGCAAGAAATCCACTAGAAAAGATGGACATACTGAATTTAGGTCACAAGCAACACACACAGGTTGATGGGACAGGAAGCAAAAGTCGACATTTACTTTCCCCAGTGTCGCCCTCTTCCTCGCTGTCTGACTGAAGGGAGATGCAAAGAAACAGATCAGAAAATCAGGTTACCAAGGTAATTCATATATATTAGGACACACACTATTCTACAAGCTTCCAGTCATGTGTTATGCAAGCTAATTACAAGCAGACTGCGGTGAGCTGAACCTTAAGTTGTTTTATTTAACTTAAAACAGGGTATAATTATGACCTGTCTTGTTGATACAGGTCTACAACAAAGTCAGTCTAGATGGCTGGTCTAGCTGCGTGGCTAGTAATGTACTCAATACCTCGAGATCTGGTGTTTCAGTCACCTCTTCTGCGCTTTTAGTTGGTTCTGTACGAAACAAAAACACCCGTCAACGCGAAGAATAAAACATTTCTCGCCAGCTAGCTGTCACGGTAACGTTAATAACGCGCAGACAGTGATATGGATTAAGATATTAGCTAACATGGTTATTCGGAAACACCGACTGACACGTTAATGGTAATGCAGTACCTTGAGACTCAGACATCTAGATATCCGTCTTAACCTCAATATGAAGGTTTGAAAAGCCGTAAAAAACAGACTTAATTTTGACTAGAATATATTACGCAAGCTATATAGCTACTTATTTAAAGGGACAACTGCTTGTTGTTTTGCGTCACGATAACTCGTCACTTTTAGCTTCCTATTCCTACTGTTACAGCAGAATAACTGCCAAACGCCAGAGGGCGCCAGCGAGTCAAAGGGGTATGTACCTAGTCTGCTAAAAGCGAATAATTAAAGTAGTTTCTCACTATTTGCCAAAAATCTTCATTAAATTTTGTAAAGTATGCATTACACTAAAAATAGCAAAGAAATGTTACCTGTATATTTGTTTGTTTCTACAAAGGGTTTTGGTCAGAAGATCGCTAGCGTTTCTGAGTGCTGATACTGGTCAGCTGACGCTGCAGCAGCAGAAACGCAGATGTCCTACTGGCCAAACCCCGTTAGCGTTGAAAAAAGCAAAAAATTTTTTTTGCTGTTTTAGTGTAATATATACTGATGCTTTCCAAAACATAATGAAGATCCTGGACATATACTGATAAACGTTTGTTGTTTTTATCAGTTCCAATTCACATTCATTTTGGACGCACTCTCAGGCGTCTGACAAACCCGGAAGACATTACGGAGTGTACCCAGCTAGCTACATTCCCTCAACAAGATTCGTCCGGGAGGAAACTCACGTTAGAGCACGTTAGAAAAACAGCCGACTATATTGCAGGTATGTGGAAGGTTGAAGCTGCGGTCTAGAAAGACAGTGTATACCTCTCCAGACAGTGTTCATTCTCCTCTCACTCCACTGTCTCCTGGACACAGTTTACATCTGTGATGAGGATTATAGGATTTACCAATCTCCTAAACAGATCCGACACCAACACACGTTAAAAGCCCCAACACATGGAAAGGAGACTATCTTCAAATCAAAGACATACTTATAGACCATTTTAAAATAATACTTTATTTCCCATACACAATTTGTAAAACACAGAACACACTGCAAGGCAATACACAGAAACTTGTATTGTACAGAGAAACTTGTATTGATCTAAACTTGTATTGTACAGAGTTCCCATGAGTTCTTCCTGGTCAGAGGTCATGCAGCCTGTAAGAACAAAACTCCACTGAATGACAAGAAGGTGGAGAGGCTCAGCGCGGCTCCATCACACGCTGGCAGGGAAGGTCCTTGATTGGTTGCTCTTCCGTCGCTGCACCTACCTGTGCCTCCGTGACATCGACCATAGCCTGCTCCACCCCCTCCATTTGCTCCACCCCCTCGGGGTGGATGAGTCCCTGCTCATACTCTGCTCCGATGACCTGGCAGGGGGGCAGCATCTCTTCCAGGAGGATGCGCACCAGGCCGGGGTTCGACACAGCACTCAGCGAAGACACATCCAGCCGTCGCAGCTTCCTGCAGTTCCAGAACAAAGAGTCTCACAGAGCTGCTCCTGGAGGTACTACCATGTTTCTCTCCTCTCTCACACACACATACACACACACACACACACACACACACTTCCTCTCCAGCAGCAGTTTACTCAGGTTGTAGCTACACTCTTTAAATAACATTTTATAGCTCTGGTTAACCCTGCATTCGTGTCCCTGTGTGGCGGGTGGACTTACCGGAGGTGCTGCAGGGCGGCGAGGCCCCCCACTGTGACACGGGGACAGTGGGACACGTCCAGCTCCTGCAGCGTCTCTCCAAACACGTGCAAGCGAGCGAGGAACCAGTCGTCCACCTGGGGACAGCCCTGAACTCTCAGGGAGCGCAAGCCCTGCTGACTCACTGTGGGGGGGGTACAAAACACAGGACACTTGTTTGAGTGAGTCCCAGCTGAGCAGGGGACTCAAGCCCAACTCGCTTCACAGGCATTATGGGTTCGTACGGCCCCTGCACACAGTAGTACACGTCTGTATGTGACGTGCATGTGAGCGATGATCACACAGAACTTACTCATGTTGTCCAGCCCATCACTGTTTATGAGAGTCCCGCTTAAGTCAATCTCCTCAATAGTTGAGTTAGGTGCATTCAAGAAGTCATAGCTAAACTTCCCTTTTGGGTCAGCACGAATCCACTCTGACTGGCCAGTGAACCTAGGGGGGCGGAGTCAAGAGGAGGAGACAAAAAAAGCATAAATAAAGTCCCTCCCCTCAAACATCCTACCACTAAATGCCTTCTACAAATAAAAGTCCCCATTAATGATAGTCTCATCTGGCTAGAAGACTGTTTACTATTCAGTCTGCATCACAGTCTATTTCTACTATTCAGTCTGTGACTCAGCAGGTCTACATCTGTGAGTTCAACCTGCTCCACAGACACACCTGATCAGGTGACTGAGCCTTTACTCACAGAGCCCTGAATCTGCAGCACTGTTAATGAAAAGGACTATAATGGCAAAATATGTTCATCCTCTATAAATGGGAAATACTAAAGGTGACTATAATCTCTCACTATAAATTACATTAGTCATTCATATATTCATGTACTAAATTACATTAGTCAATGCAATTGATTTTTGTTTTGAGGGAATTTACGCCTGTGTACCGGAATCCTCCTCCCAGGCGTAGGATATAATACGCTGCTGCTATGTTCACTCCAAAGTGTTTCTGAGTGTAACCATAGAATCTGGAAAAAAAAAAGACACCACAGTTTCTAAATGGTGGTATTCCTGCATCTCAAAACAATCCCAAAACACAAAGAACATCTTTACGTGTCAAAGCGAAAAGCGTTCCCTGCACACTGGAACAGGCCTGCAGTGTTTGTGCCCCACTACAATCATGTATCTGTAATCAGCAAAAGAACAAACCTCTGTATTTGACCAAAGAACTCAAGGCTCTTACGCATTTTTCTGTCGAATACTGCGAGTCTTGAGCTTGCTGCTCCAGTGGAACAGATATTCTATGTCGTAAAAAGTCTGACTCAGTTTAAGGAGTAACTTGCTGAAGCGCGACGGAGGAGTGTAGTGATGAAGTCTTCTAGTTATACTGTGATACGCCACCGCCCAACTGCGGTTCCTCATCTGACGCTAAACCGTAGACACAGAAAGGGGAGACAATGTTAGGCAGTTTATCTGCGACCAACTCGTGGATATGCGCTGGTGATAAATATTAAAATAAAAGCTATTAAATAAAGTTTGAGCATGTGTGGCTAGTTAGATAGGTTAATGTAGTTAACATACGTTATTTTTTTTTAGCCAACTGCTCAGAAAATGTCATTTATTATAACAGCTGTTTACATAACTGACCCTTTAGCAAACAGGTTTGTTCTCCGAAAGAATATTATAAATGTATTAATTAAATGTAATGTCATGTCAAAAGCTATTTACTCTACTATTTAATCCAGTTTTAACTCGGATCTTTAAACTACAGATCTGATTCTCAGCAGACATCCTGCCCTTTGGTAATCCAGCAAGGGATACCAGCAGACCAAGACATTAATTTTCAGCCTCCGCTATAAATGAACGCATGTAGGATCATTAAAGAGTATGAGAGAAGGCTCTCAGAGAAACGACGTGAGGATGGAGGACTGAACTCACCAGCAAGGAGGCAGCCATATTGAAATATTACTCGTACAGTGAACGGGGAAGGACAAACTTAGTTATTTCTCAAATCGCGCATCTAAATATTGTGGCGTCCGCCATTAAAGATGTGGGGCGGGTTGCCAGTGACGTCACTCCCATGGACACTGCGCGTGTTCACGGCACATATAATTGCAAATATTTGTTTATGTGTGTTACTTTATGCACTACTGTTACGTGGGTAATGTTCAAGGAAGAAAAAGGCTGTTTTACCGCCTATGTGTGTTCGTGGTAAAATAAATAAACGCCTGCGAGACAATGGAAAGTTTGTCTGGTGTACTTTCTTCTTCACCCACGCCACAATATATTTTCCTCCATAGTCTTCGGCAGAAATCAAATCACCGACGGTCAAATATAAGATGAACATCGCAGACTACACAAATATACTAAACAAAAATATATTAAAGAAAAAAATTGTTAACCTGTTTTTAGATCCGGTTATTGTAATAAAATTGGCATTTTAAATTTACTTCAAGCGTTATAACTCCTAATTTATTTTTATGTACAGAATGTTTTCAGTTACACATATAGGGCCTGGGTTAGGATTAGGATCACGTCACTGAACACGTAAGTACCGGTATCATTTAGTAAACTAAACTTTAGTGCATTTAACAGCATTTAGTGATGGCTACAGCAAAAAAAAAAAAAAAAAAAAAAAAAATTAAAAAAAATTTTTAGCCCAAAAAAAACTCAATAAAAAAATGTTATTAAAAAGTTTTTATAACATGATAA
>JAOYMR010000003.1:22563800-22574628 GCA_025802075.1 Tenebrosternarchus preto | reverse complement strand
CCTGTGTCAGTACTGTGCCTGTGTCTACAGTATCAGTACAGAAGGCCCGCTGGTAAAGGTTACATCACTGGTGTTTTTCCGTGTCGCTGTATTTGATTGTAAGATTCTAGTGATGAGGAGATTGAGGAAGGTGGGTTTACAATTCCATCACAGTTGTGTTTACACTGTTAAAGTGATGCAAATAAGCTGCTAGAATCAAAAGTTAGAAGGGCTCGTTAGCACTGTCCTGTAACGGACTGCTGACGGTCGTCATCACTGTGATTATCAGGAATGGAATCGACACAGTGCCAGATGTGATCAAGGTTGTGACGCTTTTGAATTTTGCTGTATAATTACCAAACTGTTTTTTCGTTCACATGGTGCATCATCATTCTGTTCTGTTTGAACTTCTAAAAAGACTTTTTAATACTGTGCACAGAAATGACTGTATGCAGTTCAATAAAACATAATCTGGTCTTCCTTCTGGGCATCTGTGGCTCCACTGCCCTCATTACTCAATAACATACAGGTTACTATTAGTTTGACAAAGTACTTTTAATGAGCACGTCTTGAAAGTTGAATGTCACACGTTTAAATTAGTGGTGGAAAAACTAGAAAAGCTCCAGATCTAGGGACAGTAGAACTACACTACTGTAGTCTTTACTGAAGACTTGGATGAACTCTGAATTTTTATTTCTTTTCAAATAATGAACTTAATCCATAAATCCAATAATTTTTTAAACCATTATTTTTCTGTGCTTAAAGTTTGTATGCAGGACCATTTATACTTTCCCTTGAGTTCTGATACCATCACACACCACCAGGTGGCACTGCAGCATAAATCATCCTCTTTTAGAATAAACGGCAATTTTGTACACTTTGTAGAAGAAAAATGATGACCTTTTATTAGACAAATAAAATTGTATTTTATGTCAGTAATTGAAGGGAAAATCTTTTATTGATTTATTGTAATTCTTATTTATTGTATTTACATGTTTGATCACTGATTGTACAATCAAAGATGGATGTATCCATATGTAACAAAATCAAGATCACATAAAACCGAAAGACTTGACGGAACCTGTGCTGAAGAACAGACGTGCAAACTGATGTCTATTTTATAACATACATGTAACAGTGGAGAAGTTACAAAAAATACAAATCAACTCTTGCCACAGGAAAACTACAAACACAATTAAATACTTCATTCATACAAATAGCAATACAAGCTGTATGTAACCTTTAGTTTGTCCTTGATGTACAATTATTCTCTCTAAAAAAAAATCCCTGCACTCTGGAGGTGCCTTTCAGTAAAATTATCAAGGGAAATAATTATTACAAAACACGTTTATTTCCAATAACATCTTTTGGCGCGTTTAGAAAAGCTCTTTCAGTAGTATTCACTCCCATTCTGAACACGTGGAATGATCAAGTGGCTTCGATTACCGAGGGTGAATTCAGGCTTCTTAAGGGTATGACTAGTGTAAAAACCCCACCACCCCAAGATGACTTCAGTCAGAACTCCGTGCATCCAGGCCTCTGGTCTGAGATCTGCCCGGTTCTCTTGGGACCGGCCTGGAGGCTCGCCATCATTTGATGCGATTACGGACCAGCGAGGACTCGTCGGTGATCTCTCTGTCTCCGTGGCGCCTCCTGCAGGGCAGTATGAGCAGCAGCAGGAGGATGAGCAGGATCAGAGCGCACACGGACATCAGGGCATAGGCCAGCATCCACATCAGGGGCTCCTGCAGCGGGAGTCGGGCCGCACAGCTCGCCGCTACGCCGTCCGCTGGGAAGGGGCCCGAAATCTCCGCCGCCATCACGCCATTGACCTCTGGCAGAGCGACAGAATATTGAAGTGCATCAGTGGCGCACGGCGCGTCCTCGCCGTTATACAGGGGAGACACTCTGCGCGGAGGACTCGAGTAAACTCACCAGCACAGTTGCTCACAGCAAAGCCCACCCTTGCCTGAGAGCGGTCGAAGATCACGTAGAAACCCTCCATGATGGCGGCACCCATCACCAGGCCATTGGAGGAGGAAGAGATTCCAAAGCGGAAGCAGTCGAGGACGCTGTCCACATCCGTCACACGCTGGATGTAGAGCTGTGGAGACGGTGAGCTCACGTCAACAAAATCTCACATCACACCACACACAATGACTGAAGTCAAGCTGATATGACTCGCTCACTGTATTTAAAAAAACAACAAAGTGGTGTTAGTTTACGGTTACACACAAATTAAGATTTTACTTTAAGGTTTTACACTGCAGAATGCAATTTGTTTGCTGTATTGCTGAAAACACAGTTTGCAACTACCTTTATTGAGGACAGCATAATTATTATTAATTATTACAGCTACAGCAAAGCTAATGTGACCTAATCTTGTTCCTATTAGGTTCAATAAGAAAGTTGAACAAGTCTAGACTTAAATGGTAAAATACATGCCAACAGGTTTATTCAAAACACTAAAGAAAACAGGAACAAATGTAACAAAACCATGTTGCTGTGCTGTGAAATTTTACAATGGCATAAAATAAGTGTTTTAAACCAACATGAGTGATGAACATAACTGTAGTTACAGGTATGTGAAAGACATTCACCGTTTCTCCAGGTGAAACATGTACAGTGTAAACAAACTCACGCCCAACCAAACCAAACCTACTGTGTATCAATATTAATGTTAAATAATGTCAGAGTGTGCTTATGTATTGTAAACAATACAGAATAAAAAGTAAATAAAAATTAGTGTGGAGGGGAAAACGCGGGGACTGAAACCCGTTTCTGCCCCTTCTGATGAGAAACATTTGTTAAACCCTCTCTGTCCAGGTAGACAAGCGCGAGACACCTTTATCCGTTCCGCTTCACGCGCCGCACGTACGCGACCGCGGGTGACGTCACGCGCTACGCTCGCTGGCCGTTGTAGTCGTTGCTTGGCTCGCCATCTCGAGTTCTCTGGTACTATGTTAGCTAGCCAAGTTCACGTCCAAAAAACTCCCCTGCGTAAACACCAACTCGTTAAACAAAACTCGTTCTTCCTTTAATGCACACCCTGACATCATATCACAGGGTTTACAATTTAAAACATTAACAAAAAGTAACGTTAGCTCCATGTTAAAGTCATTATCTAACGCATCCCTCACATATACTCCGATTGCTTTGCGTTTCCAGTTCTCTTAACACTAAACATCTCGGTACGTATACAACCGTACGTTGGACAGTTTGACTAGCTAATTAGGTTTATATCCACGCAGCTACGCTGGTCCCTGCAGTATCACTACGCTTTTAGTGAGCACGCTAACAAGCCCAATTACACAGCATCCTAGCCGGAAAACAACTGATGTGCTAATCAACACACTAAACCCTCAAATACGGTGCACCAATGACCACGTCTCATCCTGTGGGAGGTATTAGATCGGTGTTGCCGTTTGTGTTTTTGGGTGCATTTCCGAGTGTCCGATTTTGAGTGCGTGTCTTAAAATGTCCTCCCAAAATTTTTGTGGCGAGTCTAATGGAATAGGACGGTGTGGTTCTGGTTTGTTAAAGGTAGTAACATTAGTGCCAAATCCTTATCTTGTGACTCCATGCAGTCAACTAAACAAACACAGGATGATGCCAACCTTCCATGGAAATCAACTGATCTCATCCTACTCTGCAAATACAGGACTGAAGGCAGGCCTAATCCTCAATCAAGTCCAGCCCATGTGCTTTACATAGCAGCAGGTAGTGAGGACTATAAAATCATGGTCCAACAGCTTGTCGCATCTTCATGCAGTGCTCAACAGTGTGATGCCTTCTTTGTCTTTGGTACCAATAGTAGCATTAGTAATGGCTGCTTACTGGACAGGACATCAGTTTTTCGTTTTGAAAATAAAGCTCTGCTTGTACAAATAACACTTCAGATGAAGTTCATCTGACGTTGGATTATATAATCCCACAGGTTTCCCCAGGGATCGCTGATATGTTCAAATGCAGAGATCCCTGGGGAACGGTCATCTACACCACGGCCGCCCGGTCCTGGCACTGCCCATCTCAACAGGGTTCGTGTTCAAGGCCTGGAACTGATCTATTCAGCATATCTATTCAGATCATTTGGAATCTTTATGGCCTTTTCCTTACTGATACTGGCATCTGAACTATGAATTCAGATCCCTGCAACTGCACAGTCCAACAGGACAAACCAAGAACATGCAGATTCCATCAGCCCTACAGGAAGGTAATGCTGCTGCCACCACAGTGGCTGGGTGACAGATTGCATGTCTCGTGCAATTTTCTTGGCATCCTGCATCCTCAGGCTGGCAGGACACTGACCTGGGGCAGGATGGTGAGGCGGAAGGACTGGCTAGAGTTGGTGGCTCTGAGGTAGAAGGACAGTTTGGGGAAGAACCTCCATGGTGACTCTCCTTTAACCCAGCAGGCCAGCTTGGTTCCGGAGAAGAAGCCAGAGGAGAAATCATGGACCTGTTGGGGGGGATAAGGTAAGAGCAACCAAAGACTCCTGCCAGAAAGTACGTTCTGTACGTTTCCATTAACCATCAGATCAATGCAGCGCAAGATGTAAAAATAATAAACACAAAACATCTTTGGTAGAAAATACCTCTTCAGAACCACCTTCTGTCCTGCACAGGTGATTTTTAAACACAGCTGTTCCATTACAAGTAAACAATGTATAAAAGATGTTTGTACCAGGGCTGTTTGAGCAATGGCCTCCACCACAGCGTTGAAAACGATCGCAGGCAACCTCACCAGAGTCGTCCCACTGTCTACAATCGCTTTATCAGAGTTGTACTGGGAGAAATGTGTATACACGAGAGAGAGAGAGAGAGAGGGAGAGGAGTGCACTAGTTAGTATCAAACAAAGATGGAGTGGCAGCCTTGGTTCACTGCCTTTAGTAAACAAGATTAGTAGGTCCTCATATGTTCACATGAAATTCAATGCTGTGGTTCCTGCTACGCTCTTAAAGCCCAGTCCTTGCCAAGGCTTTTATAGGTATTTCCAGAGAATGAACACATGCGTGCTTTCACAAGGTCAAATAACCCACTTTTCCCTCCTCTCTCACATTCACACTGTGTGTGTGTGTGTGTGTGTGTGTGTGTGTGCGTGTCTCTGACTGAAAACAGTACAGGAACTAATGGAACGTTTCTGTAAAAACAGTACAAGCACATTTGTTCATGACTTGAAGGTTGTTAATTATTACTGTGCTGAAGGACAGATGCTATAATATCTGATGTGAAAGTTAAAGAGCCTGATACCTCCCTGCAGTCCAGGTTTAAATTCTTGTCATCAACGTCAAGTTTCAAGACCTCCACTTGATAATACCACTCGTGCAGAACAGGGGTGTACCACACAGAGCCCTGGTACAGTGTGGGCTCTACACCACCCATCACCTGGAACACACCACACAAAGAGGTGACATCACACTCACATTCCCCTTTAGAAGCGTATAGGTGCTGATCTTAGATTTAAACCTAACCTGGATCTCAGCTACTGGTTGTGTTACAGCAGTCTCAGTATTTACATTCATGGTATATTTACATTGTAAATATGTACACTTTACAGTTGTGACTGGATACATCATGAGTAATTGAGGGTTAAGGGTTTTGCTCCAGGGCTTAACTGTGGCAACTTGGCAGAGGAGGGAGTTGAGTACCTTAACTACTGAGCTACCACTCCCCCTTCAGCAATTCCCACAATGCCCTCTGTGCCATCTCACTGCTCAGTTAGCCTGACTGAGCAGCTGGGCTTTCCCAGACAGTCTGTGTTCAGTAAGAAGCAGAGGGAGCCTCCTCTGATTTTAGCAGCTCAGAGCAGCAGATCCTCAGGCCTTTAGCCGATAAGATTTTATGGAGCGGGAAGCCCGACAGATGCCATTGGCCCCATTCCACTGGTTCTTGGCAACCTGCTCAGATCTTAACAGCCTTCATGCCTAGCATTAAGCAGCTGCCAGGCACGGATGTGATCCTAGGTCAGCTCAAGGCTGTTCTCACACCATTTCATGTTGGGACTGCACATACTGAAGATGTTTCCAGAACAGTATAAGACAACGTGTTGCCCAGCATTAGCAGCGGAGCAGAGAATGAGTGCTCACCAAGCTTCCAGCGGCTGGGTCCTGTGGCGCACCGGGGGGAAGCCTTGCCCCACACATCTGGAGGGAGAACACATCTGGAATGGCCGACTGTTGCACGACCGAGTTGAGAAACGGCACCACGGATGGGTCTGGCTGTGGTGAGGATCAGCAGTGCCTCAGTGACACACACACACACACACACACACACACACACACACCCCATTCTACACAGCTGTGAACTACAGGTTTGGGGGAAATCATGTGAAATAAAAATGTAATTCATGGACACTAGATTTTAGATTTACTTTAAACCAGTTAAGAACAAGTTCAGCACAACACAATCAATACATACTGGTAAACAGATCAATATGTATTAGTAGTTAACAGATCACATTTATTACCACTTCAGACTCCAGTCACCATCATATCACACATCAGGCCTTGCCAAAGCAAAATACACACACCACTTACCCGAGCCAGTAAGGGGTAGGCCAAGCCGAGGATGCCCTGCCAGTTGATGCCAGGCAGAAAGAACTCTTCTGAGGTTAGGATGGCAGCGATGTTCACCCTGATGGTGGTGTTGAAACCCTGAGGCAGCGAGACCATGTCTGTGCCCAGCTCTCCCTGCCAGCTGCCCTGGGTGTACCGGACTGCTACAACCCTGTCCCTGCTCTGGTACGTGCTCGATCTGACGGGCAGATTCAACACACTTCATCTGAGAGCCCTCTCCAAGTACTGAACTGAAACTTAAGTAATTTAATACTTAGAAAACACTTCCTCAGAAGGACCTGACGCACACGTTCGCAAATACACAAAATGTTCTCTTACCACTATGGTTCATTTAGCCTGTTCAGTCTGTGTTTCACACTTTGTAGGTTGGTCAGTCAGTTATAGTTTTTTTTTCTGCATTTTAGTTTTGTCAGGTTACATTTTCCTCACTTGGCAGAGGCTCTTATCCAAAGCAGGAGCACATGTTCTGCCTGAGGAATGAATCCTTGACCATGGAGTTCCACATGCTACGTTTTAGGGTAAAATGTTGAGGAGAACGAAAGGAAGTCTCATCTTACTTGTCGCGGTTGAAGAATGTGCTGACGTAGGGGTGTGGGGCAGCAGCCACTGCAAAGTTACTGCTTCCTGTGTCCACCAGGATGTTCATCTGAAAACAGAGTCACCCATCAAAGTTCATTCCAGTCACGTGGTCTGAGAAAGTTGCACCACCTGCCCTGCACCTTCTGGAAAGTTCTCAGGTGGAGAGAGAGAACACAAGAGGGAGACAATCATCTCCCAACAAACCACGACAAGTCTAATTAGCACTTCAGAAGACTGAGTACAAGAGGCATTAATGAGTGATTATGAAACATTATGATACACCTTTGCCATACGGTAGCCCAGAAAAGTGCGTCAGCGCGCGCACACACGGTTAAAGCTATAAACCTGCTCAGCTTCTAAGAACTCATTAAGCTACTGCCCCAAGTCCCATTCAGGGATTCCATGTTTGGCACGGCTCCGGTTCTCTCCTCCCTTCACATATGCTCCTGTTTGGTCGCCGTACGCCAGCAAGCTGCAGCAGTCGTAATAATGTTGTCTGAGCACCGGCTCAACGAGGGGGAACTAATGAGCTAACAGAGCTAGCACCATCGTGCTGTGTGGGCAGACGCGCCGTTACAGGCATTCCTCATCGTTAACTCCATAATAAGCCTCGTGATTGGCGCACACCTCCCACTGTCCCATTTCAAATCAGTTAAGCTTCAGCATTAGATGCAATAGTTTATTACTTCAATTAAACAGTTCTGATGGGAGAGAGACAATCTCAGGTTCCATTCGAGCAACAGTCTTTAATTTGATATGATGTAAAAAAAAAAAAAAAAAAAAAAGAAGACAACAAAAAAACATACATTTTTAAATATACAAAAGTTATGTTTTCCCTGTGATTTCGGCTTACCAACATGTATGCATGTTTCACTACGCAAAATGAACCGTTTCTTTTATAAGAATGGCGAGCAGACCGGGTGTTTCCTTGTCGCTTTGCTTGCACCACGGGCTGACCCGCACGCGCGACATGATCCGGCTGCCTGTAGTCGCACAGCAGATCATGTTTGGAAACAAACGGATTTTCCGACTCGTTCGCGAGTACGTCGCATGGCGCAAGACGACTTGACGGTTATTTCAGAGTAGGCTACAACCATTCGATCGGATCGTCAGCCGGTGGCCTTTTCTCCACGCTGACATTCGTAAGGGTATATACGTTATACCACCTACCCGTGTATCTTAAGCCACAGCCATGCCCGAACACAGCACGAGTCTGGCGCGCGCACCGCACTCTCTCCCCGGTATCCTTTGTTTACCTACCGAGAGCTGATCCTCGCGTCATCTCTGCTGTTAACAGTAGGCTAATTGGCACTCGTTGAGACGCCTTAGTTTAATTGGCAGGCTCTCTGACGCAGCGATCACATCTGCTACCTGTTTGTAGCAATTAGCAGACGTGCGCCACTCCAGCCGACGCCTCTGCGGACCTCGACAGACTCTACAATTAGTGTCTCGTTTAAAAAAAAATCCCTGCGTCAATTAACACAAGTACCATTAATTACATACCCAGTGAGAATTTGGGCTACGGTTTCAAGAGCAAGTGTCTTAGTCATATTTGATGAGACGAGAGAAGGGACGGTTTTATACAAGGTTTCACACAGATCAGTTCGCATCCACCGATCTTCGAATCATTATACGACTGCATCCACATGATTTATACATCACATGATATTCGCCATCGCGAACTCGTGGTGTTGCAGCGGGAGGCAGAGGAAGTGTGCGGCAGAACCAAGAGTTGTTCATTTTAAATGTAAAGTTAATTTTATTCTTGGTGTTTCAAAACACCAATATTAATACAGGCTACTGGATAACGTTTAAATACCTAATTAAATGTATTCTTAAATATTGTGTTGTGTCCGCCTAGATGGATCACCGACATCCTCCCTGACTCCGTAAACACAGAGAGAGAGAGAGAGATCCGCGGGCCGTCGTTCCCGATGGTGAGCGGGCGCGTGCACGGTAATCCCAGTCAGCTGCATAGCTAGCGAAGCTGCAGGCCGGGGGCCCTGCATCATGTGTGCTCATGTGAGCTCGAGTTTATACACCCACATTTAGACTTATCAAAGGAAGTTCTTGGTCTCGCTGTAGTTGCCCGAAGACAATCACACAGTCGCTTGCGACACACGCCGTCCTCTGCCTTCGTCTTACTTGTCTCGCATGCGGGTGTTTAAACGCCCAGCTGTTTTCACGCAGCCTGATCGCAGTAGCGTCACTAAAACCGAGTTTACCGGAGCCAAACTGTGAGTCGTGTTGCCCGAACAACGGTGCTCTCCCGGAGCCGTGTCGCCCTCGGGAAGTATAAAGGTCCGTGTCGTGATGAGCATCACAGTATTGCACTCACAGGTGGAATGGCAAATAATTCACTCGACATTAATATACTGGCTCAGTACCATTTGTCTATTAACGACAGAAACGTGTTATGAAAGTTACCTACCGTCTGGCCTGGCGTACCAATAACAATCTCCATATAATAACCTCTACTAGAATCGCCTTTTAAATTATTAACCATGTCCAAGAAGTTGACCATTCCTGCTGGATCTGATGCCAGGGAAAGACCGTTTCCAGCTGTAGCGTTGCTTGGCTTTAACGGGCCCAGACCCAGGTCCACCGAGGAATTAAACTTTTCAGCAAACATTTTTAGAGGGATTTTGTAAACTGAGTGCGACGTCCAAAAACAAAGAAAAAACAGCAATCCCTGCCATAACAGCATCGCGTCCATTTCTCTGCTCGGATGTCAGTTGGAAGTCTGGTGAAGGATCAGTCTCGCATCAAAGCGCCGAGTTCGGAGATTTCTGACCTGCTCATTTTAGACCTTCAATTAATTATATGATTATCGAATAAGATCGTCGCGATCATCCAGGCGAGGTCGCGCGAAACGCACAACGACACTGCAAAGTTTGTGCTTTATAACTTCCTGAAAAAAAACATTTGACGGATATGACGATTAGCAAACATTCCAGCACTTTATTGGGAAGGGCGTTGGAGGAACTTGGAGTGAACTAAGGTGACCAGATCTTACTCCGTAACCACCTTTAACCACCACTAGGATCTTTTTAAGACAGAATAAAAAGATTTGAAATCTAGATCAGACATATGTTCTTGATTTTAAGTCCAAATAACGACCGCTCTTGTTGGGAATGTAATTCTTTAACTAATTCCAACATTTTGTCTGTTGCATATTAATTAGCCTATAAATCTGTCAATATTCATCTATGCTTTTATTAGAAAGTTAGGAAATGGTTTATTACTGCTTTTAATGTAACAATTAATTTAACCAAAAGAACCATCTAAGTAATCAAACGATTTACTCCAGATCAAATGTATTTACTTTGTAGTACTAGCAGTGGCCAGAGGAGGGCACTGTACACCAGCCACAGCGTTGTGTTGACCCTTCAGAGCACCTGCATGTACAGGGCAGTAAATTCATCTGATGAGCAGAATGACCAGGCACATGTGTTTGTTCTGCCAGTCACCTGTAGGGGAGCACTACTTCCTTACCCCCTGACTGGAACTGCCACTGACGGGCAAGGAGCAGGGCCAATCAGAAAAGAACGGGCAAAATGGAGGAACGTTATTACTGCTCTCTCTCTCACTCCCTAACACCTCTCCCTCTCACCTCTCTCCATCTGTCTTGTTCTCTCTCTCCCCCTCTCTGCCTCTGTCCCTCTCCTTTCCATTCTCTTCTTCTCTCTTTCCCT
>JAOYMR010000003.1:22539779-22552612 GCA_025802075.1 Tenebrosternarchus preto | reverse complement strand
AACACACTAACATTATAACACTAACACAATAATATTAACACTAACACACTAACATTATAACACTAACACACTAACATAACACTAACACACTAACATTATAACACTAACACAATAATATTAACACTAACACACTAACATTATAACACTAACACACTAACATTAACACTATAACACTAACATTATAATATTATCCATCTGGTCTTGTATCATGTAATTTATCATTCATGTAATTTATTTTTATAATGAAATTACATTATTATTAAATTATGTATATGTATTAAATATTTTAATACAGTGAATACAGTTAATTCGATAGTTAATAAATACGGTTTACTGATTACTGCACATTTGAATAAAATATTTTGACAACATGACTCAGACCAACATGACTCAGACCAACATCATGTCGACGTTAATATTTCTCTTAAAACTGAATCTAGTGATATTGAAAATGTTTGCCAGCGTAAACACTTTTCCGAAAAAAAAATGTTAATGAGAAAGTAAAAATTACATCACCCTCTTATGTGTCCTCGTTAGCGTGACTATAACAGTCACTCATAACTTCAGTTGAATCATCGCATGTGAAAACGTCTTTTCCCTCGCGATCACTCGCACCTTTTTTGCTGGTAGGCGGGTACCTCGGCTCCTTTAAGGCAATGAGGAATTAAATCGGCTGCGGACGCAGGGGAGAGGGTTATTCCGTAATGCTCTGTGGCAGAGAGGGTTAGCGCAGGAACCAATGCGATTAAAGCGGCTGAAGGAAGATGCGCGTGTCTGTAGCCTGCTGGACGGCGAGAGGTGGTGAAGATGGTTTGAGTTTGGAGTCTAGTGATTGTTTCTGCCGCTTTTGCTTCCCCGGACTTGTTTTTCGTTTTTCTTGAAAATCAATGATTTCTTCTTCCTTTTTTGTTCGTTTTTATTTCTCTTTTAAACATTCTTCCTTTCACCGTTCGTTTTAATTTATTTAGCACATGTGATTTTTTTTCGTTTACAAGTTTTCTTTTTTCTCTGTTCCTCCACCTGGTGTGCGTTGTGCGGACCTGCCTTTTCCCGTAAACAGCCGTTCTGACTCAGCATCGCACCTGGGCTGCACGCGAGCGCTGCATCCCTACCAAACATCCACACCGAAGCACAGGCGAAGCAGAGGGGCACAGCAGAGAAGTCTGACTCCAGCTTTAACGAAGACAATCACAGAAGCGCATCCATTCATTCTCGGTGCGTAACGAGGAGCGCAAAAAGCGCAAAGCTTAAACGCACCAAGTCAGGGGGATTGTACCAAGCCACTGATCACGGACTGGTTTCCATTTAACCTTTCAACTGGCATAGTGAGGGGTATCAGAAAACCAGCAGTGGACAAAGTGCGCGGAGAACGAAGAGAAAGCATAACGCGCGGACTGAACGGATCGGGGCATGTGGATGTTTGCGTTTCTCTTTCTGCAGAGCATCCTGAATGGTTAGTCAATTTTTTAATCATTTTTTTTTCTTTTATAAAACTACATGGTATCAAAAATTGCTGGAAATTATATGAAGAAATTCAAACGAAGCAGGAAGGTCAGCGCAGATGCAAATTAAACTCAGTCTTCAGTGGTGTCATGGCTAGTCACCTATGACTGGAGAACGTGTCGGGCGAGGCTGGATTTTTCTAACTGATCATTTAAACCTGCTTAGTAGCCTTAACTGAAGGTAGCTAGTGATCACTATTAACAGGGAAAAGATCTCTCTGTCCTCTGTTTATCACACACATGACCCACGCGCTTCTCAGTCTTCTAGATGCCATTCGCTAATTACACAGGTTGTCCATTTGTTTTACGCTTGATGGGATGTTAATGGAGACCTTCTGCTTAACACTTTAAAAAAGGATTTAATGATGCATCGAAATTTCGAAGGTATTTCAAGACCAATTTTTGTATTTCAAGATACTAAATCTATTTATTTAGTGCTAGAGCCAATATCTTGACAGTGACTGTGACGTATTTTAGATCAGTCTCTTGCCCCTCCCCCAGTCCAGACGACTATTTTGAAGTTAATCGCATTTTACACCAAAATAATTCGATTCTACATATACTGGATTAAAAAGACAAAAATTATTACTGTTGAACAGAGAGGTGTAAATAGACACATTTTAATATTTGAAGTGCTAGGTTTGCATTTGTCAAAAAATAATTTGTTAGACAAAATTAAAATAATGATAATAATGAATAATTAATAAGAGTGGTAATATATTATTTTAAGGTTAATTTTGTTGTCATTTCTTTGACTGTTTAAGGAGGGACCCTGGTTGAATGTCTTGTGCTTCTACACCTTTATGATTTAAAAACATTGATTGTGCACTGACACATAATCTAAAGGCTTTAATAATATGTAAAGCCACATATATAAAAATTCCTGTAATTTCGATGGTGGATTATTTTAAACGGATTGTGATTCTTGAAGACGTTGTGTGTGTGTGTGTGTGTGTGTGAAGAACGTCAGGCCACAGATTCTGCCCTGTGTTTCGACAATAACACACGAAGCATTTCATAACACAATAACACACGAAGCATTTCATAACACAATAACACACGAAGCAATTCATAACACAATAACACGCAAAGCATTTCATAACACAATAACATGCGAAGCATTTCATAACACAATAGCACATGAAGCATTTCATAACACAATAACACGCGAAGCATTTCATAACACAATAACACACGAAGCATTTCATAACACAATAACACACGAAGCATTTCATTAGTCAGAAGCTGAAATGAGTGATGAGTAGAGAGATGGAAAAAAAACTGGACCAGTTTAGGGTGGGTACCAAAAAATATCTGAAAAACTGTGTGTGTGTGTGTGTGTGTGTGTGTGTGTTAGTTAATTACAGGGTGTCCCTGCACTCAAACTCATGCAGGGCTGCATGTGTTCGGTTGAAAAGCTTGTGTGATTCCTTTACTTTCTCTTGTGTATTATCTGTCGATGTTGATTCATTGAAGTATAAAGAGGAGGAAAATCAGGATGAGTACGAGTGTGTTTGTATCTCAGCTGTGCAGGATGAGTACGAGTGTGTTTGTATCTCAGCTGTGCAGGATGAGTACGAGTGTGTTTGTATCTCAGATGTGCAGGATGAGTACGAGTGTGTTTGTATCTCAGATGTGCAGGATGGTCAGTAGGTAAACGAGACAGGGTGGGACGTCAGGGGAGAGAGGAATGGAGGGAGGGAACAATCTCCTCGAGAAACTGCAGACAGATGGACGGACGGACGGACAAACACACGGACAGACAGACATCGGTCAATGTGGTTACAATGTGACGACCAGAAAATGAACAGGGAGCCGTTAAATTTAAAATGGCTTTTTTTTTTTTTTTGCAGCGGTTTGAGCTGATGTGGACATACCGAACGGCTGTCATTTTGTGGTGTGATGCTGGGGTGTCTATAGCCTGAATAATTCTCTCTGTTCAAGGGGACATAGAGCTGAATTTGATATGATTGTGTTGTTTTCGAGTCCTGTCTTGCAGCAGGGTGGAGGTTGGAGCGGTGTGGTCAGATGCAGCGTGAGAGAAGAGTGCTGTACACTGTGGTCTGTTCTTCTCGCAGTAAAACCACCAGGCATTACAACGATACCCCGCAAAACAAGGACCTGCAAAACCAGGACCTGTCTATTACTGTTGGCCTTTTAAATGTTGTTTCAAAAATTGCCACCCAGTCAGTGAAGGCTTTTTATATCTAATATGATTAGGAAGAATAATCTCAGGGTTGATGTATTTTTACCTTTTCTCTTGTGTGATTGTTATGAAGACATGCTGGTAACGCTTTTTTCTTCTTCTCTCAAATCAATTATTTTCTAGAAAATTCTAGATTGCTAGAATGGTTTATCACATGCTCTTTGGCCTGTCTCTATGGAAACCTTCACTATGAATACCATGGCTGGGTGTTTGATTAGAGGAGACCAATGGTGGGGATGATTCCAGAAGTACATAAGGAATTTAGATTATGGCCTTGTGTGATGATATAATTTGTCATTTTGAGTAATACACAATACAAAGTAATACAAAAAAAAATTGTTCCTTTACAACTTTGTGCTTTTACAGAGATATTTAGTTAAACTCAAAGGCAGTTCTTCAGGAAAGCCATATTGAAATGTGGACCCAAACGAGATGAGTACGTTATACTATCAGTGTCAAGGGAGGGAACAGAGGAACACCAGTCTCACACATCATGGTGGAACGCTGTAATACCAGTCTACGAAAACATAAGCAAAGGTAACACAGAGGATTATATTCCTGTAACAATCCTAATCCTGGTCTAAAACATAGCCTGTTTTTTATGAGATTATACAGCATCAATATGTTGATGAGATTACAACATATGCAGTTGCCTAGAAAAAAAGCTCTCAATTATCCAAATTACAACAGATTTGAATTTATTTGAAGTTAATATTGCTGAGAAGTATGGATTGTAGAAGACGGGCTGTACTGTGACTCAGTGGAGTTGTGCGGAAGTGTGATTGGTGGAGATTATCTGTCGGGGGCAGTTAACCCAGCTTGCTGATTAAGGGCCCATCTGTTGGAGTTTGTGAGGTGCTCCAGAAAGCATTTACCCTTCAATCCTCTGCTGTCTATTTACAGATCCTCTGGAGTTTGGCGTCAGACTGCCGGCCTTGTGAGGGTTAGAAGCTCTAATGGGATTAAAACCAATTATTGCCATGTTTGCCTGCCATGCTTGGGCACTGTTTATCTTGGGCACTGTTTATCTTGGGCACAGTTTATCTTGGGCACAGTTTATCTTTGAGACTATTATCTTTTTTTTACTCATTCTACAAGCCTTTTTTTCTGGTATCATTGCATGATTAAAAGGTTTTTTCTGGTTCTGTTTTTAAGAGAGTCGATTGCTTTGGTTGTTATTTAAGATGAGATTCACTTCTGGCTGTTATGTGTCAATGATGAATGAAAACGCATCTGTTTCATTAAGAAGCTCTGAATGAGTCCGAGCCAGTCTGAGTCAGAGCCAGTCTGTAGTGCTCACAGACCATGGTTGTCTCACCGCCCTCTGAAATGTGATACATTCACATGTCATCAGGGTGTAGAGGTCATTCTGGGGTAGAGGTCACCAGGGGGTAGAGGTCATCCTGAGAGCATTAAAAAAATGTTTCTGCTGAGTGATGATTTATTTGTTTCTCATTGGCTGAATTAGTAATTTTCTTTGATTTCTGGTAATAGAACACAGATTGTTTGACTGCACAACAGAATATACTATAATTTTAAAATAATAAGAAAAAAACTGAAGTCTTGAAGGCTGGACTATTGGGGGACCAGAACCCTATATGTCTGGAGAACTGAAGGACAGGAGGACTGGACCACTCACAGATGGATTTTCAGGTTTGATGGTGTATTTTTTTAGATAGTGGTCAGGTTTCCTGGTGTATATTCTAGATATGTCTATGTTTGTGATGAATTTTCTAGACAGTGTCCAGGGTTGTTGGTGCAGTTTTGATATAGCATTCAGATTTGCTGATGTAGTTTCTAGATAGTGGCCAGGTTCGATAATGTATTTTCTAGATAATGTTCAGGTTTGTTGATGTATTTTCTAGATAGTGTTCAGGTTTGCCTCTGTCTGTGCAGAACACTTCTTCTGCAATTGCTGACGGAATGTGTAAACAGTGCCATGTTCCTCCCCTATACGCTTCCTGATAGGCACTCACAGGTACATGTTGCTCCACTACATATTGCCTGGTAGGCACTGCCTTCATTTTTAATAAGACTGTTATTACAGGAGTGCAACTGCAAAGAAAGAAAAGCGTCTATAAAAACAAGCCAGGCAAAGTGTTTAAAATGTCCTTACGTTCTTCTGTCCTACTGCACCTGAGTGGTTCAGAGTTGATAACATGAAGATGAATCATGGAACACGCAGCAGTGCTGAACTTTTCTATGGCAGGAGCACAGAGTGAACACCTGCTTCAGTGTATGTATGTGTGTGTGTGTGTGTGTGTCTACATACCCACTGTAGCTGAGTGTATGTATGTGTGTGTGTGTGTGTGTGTGTGTATCTACATATCGACTGTAGCTGACCTACAATATATGCTTATGCAACAATTTATTAACTATTTAGTATCTCTTACATTGTATGATAATTCTTTGTAATAAACAATATTGTATAGGTGTAACAAACAATTCTGTATTGGTGTAATAAACAATGTCCTATATGTGTAATGAATAATGTCCTGAAGATGTCATTTTCCAGAAAAGATTTCACATTGGTCATGCAGTGACTTAAAAAGTATTTTCATTTAACAACCATTTAAGCACACTGGGGTCTGTTACACCAGGGTCTGTCATACCGGGGTCTGTTACACCAGGGTCTGTTACACCAGGGTCTGTCACACTGGGGTCTGTTTCACCAGGGTCTGTCACACACAGTTTCTGCCGTTGTTTTGCTGTTATTACATATGTACTCATATTTACTATATTCTTATTGTCTGTTTACTTAATTGACATTAAATTGGAACAGTCCAAGACACCATTACTCCATTCCACCCAAAAAAGCATCATTATCAGTTAATTTAGCAAAAACCTGATTTACAGCTGTGGCCTCTATTCTCCGGACACCCTCCAGTAAACACTAAACCATCCAACAGCATCTCAGCAACATGTTACTTTTTTATGTGTGTTTTCACAGTTAAGCGTCTCATTAGTGCGTTGGTTGCCTGGAGGTTTTTCACACACTGCTGCCTCCTCTCTATCATCCTTCCCCCAGAAGTGATTATGCTAATTGCTGTTTGATCAGATGATTAAATTATAATTTGATTAATCCGGGGGACTAAATGCCCTGAATACATTTGTGCCTGCTTGGCTGGTGAATGGCCTCGGTGGTGCACGTGCACGGGGAGGTGTAGGAGAGAACCGAGGCGAGGAGGAGGAGGAGGAGGAGGAGGAGGCCGGTGGGGGGGTGGGGGGAGGGTTGCTCTGGGCAACAATCCTGCACGTACAGAGAAGAGACACACCAGCTCGGGCTGCTGCAGACACTGCAGCTGTGTGTGAAGCACAGGCTCCTCCTCCAACACTCTGCAGTGGGTGTGGCCCAGAGATCTGGAGTGGGTGTGGCCAAACCAGCCCCCAGACTGCAGGGAAGGCCCTAGCGTGTGAAACTGCAGGTGTTTGGGGTAATGAAGTCCCAGTAACCCTGCACACCTGCCCGGTGGGAGGGGCCACACCAAGGCTCCTGGTTGTGCACCGTGTGCCTTTTAAGGTGAGATACAAGAGGGTCATTTTATAAAACAACACATATTACAACTAATATTTACCAGCAGACTACTGATATTCTTTCAAGTATTCCCAAAATGTTCGTTTCTGCATGCAAATGAGACATAATTTAATTCAAATAAGATAAGAAGTCTTCTTTGTCATTATATTAGCGTGAAGCAAAATTTTGAGAAAATTTCACTGAAATTTCTTATCTAATTAAATATGAGACACATTTGCATACTTAAAAAAAACAACAATCCTTGGATGATGTTGGAATTAAAAGATTTTATAGAGCAGATTTTTAAAATGTATTTATTTTTATTCAAGAAAAGACCATTCTCTCCCATTAAAATACTTTCAGACTGTTAAAGCTGTTGGTTTTGATAAATCTTTCTGTGATTTTCTTAAGAAAAGGGCTTGAAATCATTCAATCTTTATGACTGTAAGTGTTGGAGATTTGTGGTTATGCAAATCATAACAAGATGAATTTTAGCAAGGTGCTCTTAAGAATCAACCTCAACCTGAATCTTAGATGATGTGTGTTTATAGAGAAGTGCTGTCGTAATAACGCCGGTACCAGAGTATATGCTGGTTAGATTCTACAGGAAGTATTACGCAGTATGTTTGTGTAAAGAGCTAACATTTCTTCCGAGTCCCTGACCGGGTGAGAGTATCCAATACATGTGAAAATAAACCAATAAACATGAAAAGAAACATCTGTTGTATTTGTTTTTGTGCTGTGAGATAAGCTATACAGGCAATTAAAAAAAAAATGTTTTAAAAAAAGCACAAACATGACTGATGGCTGTAAATCGTAGTTTTGCCTGCTGTGAGTTGTTTAGGTTATTTTGCTCAGGCAGGCAGGGCCACAGATCGTTGTCTTAATGAAGGGACACGAGTCCGTTTGGAGCTTCTGCTCTTCACATCTGATTCAAGCCAGCTGTGAAGTGCCAGGCCCCCAGAGCAGTGCATGTTGGGGCAAACGCTGGCCTGTATCATTCTACTGCCCCTCACCAGGGCAGTTTCATAAGGAAATTCCACCGGAGGACTTGTAAACCTTGGTGTCCCCTGCTTGTTTAAACATGCTTTAGGAAACAGAGCTCATGTTCCTTGTGACGGGGTCTTTGAACGAGTCGTGTCATGGTTGGTGTCATGGTTGGTGTGGAGTGGACCGGAGTCGTGCTGATCAACTGCACTGTTAACCAGCTGGCACCTGCAATGATTTAAAAGCTAACACATTGTTCCAGTGGTCACTCACTGTCAGCACCACTGGACTCTTCTGTGTGTCAGCACCACTGGACTCTTCCGTGTGTCAGCACCACTGGACTCTTCCGTGTGTCAGCACCACTGGACTCTTCTGTGGCCGGTTTTGTCCAAATTGTTATACAAGAAAACTTAGCAGTGATATCCTGATTAGTGCATCATTCCTGAGCTTCTGAGTACTAGTCTAAATTAAATTTTATGAGCTGTAGATGTTTGTGACTGTGTGTACTGAGAGCAAGGTGTGCATGAACACTGTTTCAGAGATGCAGAAATGTGTTGGAGAGAGGCTGAGATTTGTTTGAGAGATGTGGAGATGTGTTTGAGAAATGTTGACATTTGAGAAATGCTGAGATGCGTTTGAGAGATGCTGAGATGTTGGCTAAAACGAGTGCAATGGAACCAGGTGGTCAGGGCGGGCTGGCTCTCTGATCTTTAGCGTCCATTGTGTGGTGCCGTGAGTGGGCTTGCCGGGGCTCTGAGCTGGGCGCTCACCTCCGCCAGCACCAGCCCACGGATGTAGCCGGGAGGCATGGAAAACAGCACCTGCATCGCCACAAAGCAGCTCCTCACAGGCCAACAAGCCTCCCTTTCTCCCTCCACCCAGCTCCAGGCGGGCTGGCTTGGAGGCTCTGAGCGCACACTGAGGTGCCTTGTGGATGAGCACAGGAAGCTCACTCGGATCACTATTAACGAGCAGAGCAGGGCAGTCTGTCCAGACACTCATACACTCCTCTCCTTTGAGCAGGACCCAATAAAGGATGTTTTGTGGATTGACAGAGATGTTTCTGACTGTGCATTGAAGGTGTTTCAGTAGAGCTAATTCCTATTCACTGCAGTGCCATGTATGGACAGACAGCTGTTCGGAGAGAGCCAGAGTTAGAACACTCGTTCCACTGGTGTTGATTCAAAATGGTCTGATAAGGCTGGTCAGTAATCGGCTAAGCTAACGTCCAGGATGCTAACGCAGTCATACAGACGGACATGGATAAGGACGGCCCCGCCTTCCTGCCAGGATCCACGTGCTGGTGGCTGTACCTTCTCTCGCGTGGTGTCACGGCGTAGTGATACAGCGTGATGTTGCGTTATTAATGACTAATCTCAACCTGACATAGACATCTGTGAAATGAGAACACATTCAGACACTGTGACCTGTGGAGGGTGGTGTTATCACCTGTGTACGTGTGGAGGGTGGTATTATCACATGTGTACGTGTGGAGGGTGATGTTATCACCTGTGTACATGTGGAGGGTGGCATTATCACGTGTACGTGTGGAGGGTGGTGTTATCACCTGTGTACGTGTGGAGGGTGATATCACCTGTGTACGTGTGGAGGGTGGCATTATCACCTGTGTATGTGTGGAGGGTGGCATTATCACATGTGTACGTGTGGAGGGTGGCATTATCACATGTGTACGTGTGGAGGGTGATGTTATCACCTGTGTACGTGTGGAGGGTGATATTCTGTAAAATATGGTGTTGGTTTTCCTCGTCATTTCCTCCATGTATTTAGTTTACACTGGAAGCAGCAGTTCCTTCTTATAGTTCAGTGGTAATTCACTTCAGTCCTGACTGTCCTGCACGGGGCTGTGAGTCTCAGTAGTTATTGTAGATTCTTGATTGACATGCTGCTCTGAAATGTGGGTTCATGCCTTCCTGCAGGTGCTTCAACTCATGTCTCAGCTTAATGTTAATGAGCTGATCACATTCGCTCATTTAGTTCATGACAGCAGCATCACAGAGCCCTCCCCCCACTGCTGACATCACAGAGCCCTCCCCCCACTGCTGACATCACAGAGCCCTCCCCCCACTGCTGACATCACAGAGCCTTCCCCCCACTGCTGACATCACAGAGCCCTCCCCCCACTGCTGACATCACAAAGCCCTCCCCCCACTGCTGACATCACAGATCACAGAGCCCACTGCTGACATCACAGAGCCCTGCCCCCACTGCTGACATCACAGATCACAGCTGAGCAGCCGGTGGACCTTCATCTTCTCGTTTGTCATGTCCTGCTTAATATTCATGAAAGCAAATTGGGAGACAGTCATTTGGCAAGTGGCAGAGACCCAGGGGATCTGGGGGGGCACACACTTACACACACTTGCACAGGACACACAGTCCTGCCCTGCTCACTTATGCCCCGCCTCCAAAACTGCCCAATCCAGCCCCGCCTCTCTCTGTTCTAACTCCGTCCCCATCCTGCCCTATTCAGCTCCGCCCCTCATCCTGTATCCCTAGTTGCCCCTCCAATTCCCTGCCCCACCGCCCTTCCCCCCAAAAGCCCCCAGGCGGTAAGCTGACGGCTGCTTTAATTACCCCAGGGCCCTGGCACCGCCTGTCACAGCCCAGCAGCTCTCTCCTGCTGCAGCGCTATCCTGACGGGGCAGACAGCAGCTTCCTGCTCACCGGCACAGCACGACTCACCGCTCTCCTCCTAAAGTCTGGGAAAGTCCCCTGATCTAGGATCAGCTTCTCCCAAATCCATGCTGATCTAATTCACTATTTGCTTGTAAGCAGAACTGATCTGGTACTGGGTTCTATCCATTAGAGGTGAAACATTCCACTTGTGTTTGGGATGTAGGTCTGGTACATTAATGGGACTCGCATGAAATGAGTGTAACACACATATGTGTGGCTTGGTTAATTGCTTTCCAGTTTCCTGGCAGTTGGATTCTAATTCTGTTTCTACCAAAACATTGTGGCTTGTTACAAGGACAAATAATCACAAAGAACAGAATTATTAGCATGGATAAAGATTAGCATGGATAACAGTAAATCTCTTTAGTAAAATCTGAATATTTCTTCTTCTTATAGAGGGTAGATGCTCAGTACTAGCTGGGTTACATTAAAGGACAAAGCTGTTGAGCTTCACCCAATTTATCTTTTTAGCACGTTTATAGACCAGCTAAGGATTTACATATGTGTGTGTGTGAAACATCAGACAAAAATTAAGACTCCTGAATGAGGCTTTACAAGTTTTTACACATTAAGTGTTTACACGCGTTTCACATATTAAGTGTTTACACTTATGGTCTATAAAGTAGTCTACCACAGCCAACTCAACCAATCCCAGCCAGTCACAACCAACCTGCTGAGTTCTGCTGGAACATCAGAATCAATCAGATCAAATCACATCAAAATAGTAAGCGATACACATTTGGACAAAGATTGTTAGCATTACTTGTTAACTACCCATTAGTCTTCGGCGAAGAATGGTGTCTACATTATGTTAGATTAAGAGGAGCGCTTTTAAAAGAGCATGTAGGACTTGCACTGCCATTGTGTCTGTCATGTTAGTATTGACTGTGCTTGTATTTAAATTAAGTGCATCAGTGACTCGGAAAGCAGCTTGTGATGGCTGTTCAGACAGAAGCAGCTGATGAAGATTGTTCAGGGATTGTTCAAGCGAAATGGAAACGGCTAAGTGGGACTTCAAATGGTTATTTCAATTTCACTGCTTTTAAATCTCTTTTAAATCTCTTTTGTCATGCACTGCACATTATATAGTTCTTTCTCTACAAACAATTTTTCCATCTTTATTATTTGTTCCAAACACAGCACAACTGTTGCACAGCTGAGCACTTTTTAGCCAGTGAGTGTGACATCATGTCCTGAACTATTATTTACTGATTAATGCTCTTTCTATATTTGCTGTTGGACTGTATCCTGTTGACTGTGAATATACCAAGTTAACACAATCAAAGACTGGCATTATAATAATTGTAAGATCTATTATTTTATGTTGTGGTTTTGTACAATTATTAATGTATGAATTAGTGTATGTGTGTTTGCCTGTGTGTGTGTGTGTGTATGTATGTGTATGTATGTGTAGGTGTGTGTTCAGCTTAATACTGAATACAGAGAGGAAGACGGGTGTGTGTTCAGGTTAATACTGAATACAGAGAGGAAGACGGGTGTGTGTTCAGGTTAATACTGAATACAGAGAGGAAGACGGGTGTGTGTTCAGGTTAATACTGAATACAGAGAGGCTTTATACTTCTAGCTGGAGCCAAAGGTGGAAGTAAAACTCTTGGTTAATTATGAATGTGTGTGATGCATTATTGAAGAGTGTCACTTGTGTGTCTTAACGGTTCAGCACATGAAAAATGACGTCAGTTATAATCTTATCCTCAGGCCTCTGAACAGAGTGAAACGTTGTGAGAAATGGGGCATCTTTTAAAGTCACGATTCAGGATTTACTGGGACATTTCCTCCTTGGACCTCCTTTATCCCAGGACATTTACTGGGACATTTCCTCCTTGGAACTCCTTTATCCCAGGACATTTACTGGGACATTTCCTCCTTGGACCTCCTTTATCCCAGGACATTTCCTCCTTGGACCTCC
>JAOYMR010000003.1:22490900-22502105 GCA_025802075.1 Tenebrosternarchus preto | reverse complement strand
GTGTTGTGTTAGTGGTGTTGGTGATGTATCAGTAGTGATGGTGTTGTGTTAGTGGTGTTGGTGATGTATCAGTAGTGATGATGACTATATGCTGTGGGTCTTGCTGATTGAGTTGATTAAGATTTACTGAGGTAATGTCACAGAAATTAACACAGATTCCTTGTCACTGATCCTTGTAACTAATGTGAACAGCCTAAACTGGAGAGTAAATCCACACAGCTGAGAGCATGTGGTAGAAAAAAAGAAAATGCAAATTATGCTTTGGTAAATTATACATGTAATGTGTTTAATAGAACAGTAAACGGCAGAGGAAATAGTGCGTTTGCTAGCCTGTGTGTGGGTATGTGGGTGTGTGCTTGTGTGTTTGCGTGTGTGTGTGTGTATGTGTGTGCTCACACACTCACACACACTCATACACACACATGCTTCATCAAAAGTGAGATGCTTACTCTTCTATCCTGAATATCTTGATATTCAGCCTCACTGTACAAAACTTAATTTCTGCTGTTCAGTTTATATTTTCCCTGTCATTTCATAATACATAAAAAACGAGTGGTAAAGGTTACAGCCCATTTTAAAGCAGTACTTCAACATTAATCTTATTTTACTCAGCACTCAGTGTAGTTTCATATCGAACTCCGCTGCTCTTCTCTTATGTTCTTGGTTTCTGATGAACTTTGCACAGGCCTTGTGTTCTGGGTGCAGGAGGTTCAGTTTTTAGTCTGTTGTGTTTCTCCAAAACCAATTTGGTTGGCAAAAAACACAAAAAGGATTTACTATTCTGAATAAAAGGTTAAAGTAACATAAAAAATATTTTATATAGTCACTCAAACATTTTTAATTAATATTGTGCTTGACACAAACATTTCCATAAAATGAATGCAGTAGAATGAAGCCATGGAGACTCTGACGTTTGACCCCCAACAACCCGTCCTCTGCTCTAGTGAACGTGTAAAGTTCAAACGTTCCTCACTGCTCTAGCTCTCAGTCCTCTGCTCTAGTGAACGTGTAAAGTTCAAACGTTCCTCACTGCTCTCGCTCTCAGTCCTCTGCTCTAGTGAACGTGTAAAGTTCAAACGTTTCTCACTGCTCTCGCTCTCAGTCCTCTGCTCTAGTGAACGTGTAAAGTTCAAACGTTCCTCACTGCTCTAGCTCTCAGTCCTCTGCTCTAGTGAACGTGTAAAGTTCAAACGTTCCTCACTGCTCTCGCTCTCAGTCCTCTGCTCTAGTGAACCAGTGTCATAACAGACAACAGAAACAGTTAGGACCTGTAAGAGACATCATGGAGACAGCACTCCATCTCACGACTTACAAGCTGTGGCTGTTCTGTGTTTTCCTTCTATCCAATATAAAACCATCCGTCCAGAGCAGACCTGAACTCTTCAGGTCGTTACAAAGATGACAAAAACATGAACGTTTGCTCCCCATTTTAAATGAACAATTTCATTATGAATTTAAATCATCTACTTAAATCAACAATTGTGAATTAAAATCAGTTCATTTTCAGCAAAGCAGATAATCTGTCAAATTAAAATAATCTTCAAAAGAAAATATTCAACAGTTTCGATGCTTATGATGATGGTAACTGTACATTGCATTAGCTGTTAATGTTTATGATGTTAACTGTACATTCTGGTAGTTATTGTTCATTTAATGAGGTAAATGAACGGATCAAACAAATGGAAACATCCAAAAGGAAGGAATTTGAGAAGCAGGATAAATCCCTGGATAAATCCCAGGATAAATCCCAGGATAAATCCCAGGACTGAGAGAGGAAACACAGAGAATGTGGAAGGATAACATGAAAGCACAGTGTTGATAGGCTCAAGTGTGTGTGTGTGTGTGTGTGTGTGTGTGTGTGTAGTCTTGTCCTTTAACAAAAAAATACTCACAAAAAAAAGAATAATTTTGTAAGTGACCACATGGCACAGTAAATGTTATAAACTCACCGACTGATGTGAGGATGTGTCTGAAACACTGGGCTTGAACTCATGAATATGCATGAGCAGTGTTCTGTAGAACAGAGAAAAGCCATTTGGGGTTTAGGAGCGATGAGACTGACAGTGGGAGAGAAAAAGGGCCAATCGGATCTTTGCAGACTCGTCGACATCAGTGGTTTAATGGTCTGTATCCAACCCAAACCAATTAAAAGGCAGGAATGGTGCACAGGGGTGGGGCATCCATTCATTTGAGAGGAAATGGAGGCTGAAATTACGCATTGTGCAGCCACATGGGTGGATCTGGGCGGAGCTGTGAAGGCAGCTTTACTACAAGGGCAGCTTCTACAGAGACGGAGAGAAAACCGAGGGTTAGCAGGTAGAGGAAGGATGGAGGGGGTGGGGGGCCAAGTGGGGAGGGTGGAGAGAGAGAGTAGGAGGTGGAGGCGAAGAGAGAGAGAGAGAGAGAGAGAGAGGAGGGAGGCTGGGCTAGAAGGATAATAATGCAGATATGATATTGAAGAAGAGAGGAAGAGGCAGCGAGAGGGAATTGTGATGAAAGCGCAGATCTTTTGAGGAGTGGAGCTCTAACACTGCCAGCTGCACTGATGAGGCACTGGGGAACCGTCCTGTTCTCCAATATACACATCATCTCCACTGGAAACATCAATCCATATATCATAAACTACACTAACAAAGGTGAAATGGGAGAGGTTACATAGTAGACTGAAATGATCCTTTGTGATGAAGTTTTATCATTCAGATTTACCTATGCCTTTTTTCTCTGTTCCCTGTCCAGGTGGAACATAATTATCCCACTCCTTTGTCTTTTTAGAACGAGGAAACCCAGGAAAAACCAAAGTGGGTCAGTTTGTTCCTGTTATGGTTCCAGAGTAGCAGAATGTAGGAGTGTTTTAGCCCAGAGAGAGAGAGGGACTGTCTTATTACAGCTGATGTATGATCCTGAATCTGACCTTTGGTTAATGTCACATGTCATGCAGGTTTACATCACAGCTGCACTATGTGCTCTTACATCATTGTGGACATTGTTATCTTACATCATTCCTGAACTACATAATCTTACATCACTCCTGGACTATGTGATTTTACATCACACACTCCTGGAATATGTGATTTTACATCACACACTCCTGAACTTCATGATCTTACATCAATCCTGAACTTCACACCACTACTGGACAGTGTGATCTTACATCACTCCTGGACAGTGTGATCTTAAATCACTCCCGGACTACGTAATATGGAAGGAATCTTAACTCTTATTTTTATAAACCCTCACTATAAATCTTGTAGATATGAAGGACGTGTCAGATGCTGAGGTTGGAAAGGTAACGGCCTAGAGTTCAGGATGGTCACACTGGAGAAATTATCATCTAAAAATGGCAAAACTGATGCTGCCAGAAAAAGACCTGTGCTTAGTATCAGTTCCCGCAACGTTCTGTACTGATCCAACGTTCTGTACTTGTCCAGCGTTCTGTACTGATCCATCCATGTGAACTGGGCTGCTGTACAAACACTGGATGCATTTGTTGTCATTTTACTCAAATCCCAATAATTCCTGTGCATCTTTACTTCCCTTGATCCTCTTTGGCTTTGTCACATGATTAAAATGAGTCCAGAGCATCTGTATGGTCTAGATCAGACTGTTAGCACAGAGTCTAGATCAGACTGTTAGCAGAGTCTAGATCAGACTGGTAGTGGGGATCACAGGAGTTGCCCTCCAGGCTGAGGCAGTACCACTTGCAGATGTGCCAGCGCAGTGTGTGGAGGGATGAGGCAGGTCTGCGTGGGGCAGGTCTGCGTGAGGCAGGTCTGCACGAGGCAGGTCTGTGTGAGGCAGGTCTGCGCGAGGCAGATAAAGCGTTAGACCAGATGACTGCATCAATCAGGTGTTGGAGAGCACGGTGGCGCTGGAAATAACCGCGCTCTCGTCACACAGGCAGCAACAGCGGCAGCAAGACGGACAGGGCCTAAGGCAGCTAGAGTTTAACAAGCTCCAGCATAATGAAGCCATAATGTGTGAGAGAGTGTGTGTGTGTGTGAGAGAGTGTGTGTGTGTGTCTCTCTCTCTCTCTCTTCTTCTTACATTTGCAGCACCTACATCTGTCTCTCGTTTACCTCATTCTTTCTCTTTCTTTCTCTTTCTTTCTCTCATTCTTTCTCTTTCTTTCTCTCATTCTTTCTCTTTCTTTCTCTCTTTCTTTCTCTCATTCTTTCTCTCTTTCTAGCTCTCTTTCCTTTTCTCATTTTTTCTGCATTTTTATTCTACCCTTTTTCTCATGTCTTGCCATCTCTGCTTCAGGTTCGTAAGCACTCAGACATCAGACCAGATCAGATCTTTGATACATCAGACCAGATCAGATCAGACCAGACATCAGACCAGATCAGATCTTTGATACATCAGATTAGATCAGATCAAACCAGACATCAGACCAGATCAGATCTTTGTGTGGAGTTCTTTGATACATCAGACCAGATCAGATCTTTCTGTGGAGTTCTTTGATACATCAGACCAGATCAGATCTTTCTGTGGAGTTCTTTGATACGTCAGACCAGATCAGATCTTTGATACAGCATCATACAGTTGCCATTTCAAGCAGTGTAATGTTTACACTTTGTTCTCTGTAAACAAGGGCTGATCTCCTGCTGTAAACAGACTGTACAGTGTCCCAGACCATTACCCGAGACACTGTCGGCAGTTCCCTGCACCTCCTGGTGTTTGCTCCTCAGTGTCATCCTGACCAAACTCAAGGCCAACGCTGATGTTTAATGTGTATCTGAAGCATTAAATGGATATGTAGTACATTTCAGGTGGGGGGGGGTAGTCTTTGTTTTGCTTCATGACTGACTGACATGTTGGTGTGTTGCTGTTATTTTCAAGGGAGCTGCTATCAGGGTCGTAGGGGAGTTGCTGGGGGTGGGGGGGGTTAACCTGCTGTTGCCATGACAACTTCGGATGCTGTCAACATATCACTCTAATAGTGACAAATGGTGCTTATTACATCAGTGTTAATTTCCCCCTCGATCAGCCTCAGCTGCTGAGCCTCTGTCTGTGCTGATCGAATTGTGTGAGTGTAATTACTGCCAGCAGAGACTGTTACAGGTCCAGGCCTGTGAATCCACTGTCAGGCCTCAGGCACACTTATCATTCATGGACATCACTAGTTTTACAGATCTTCCAGACATCGTTTTGTGTCCTGCTGTGACGCTGTATGTGGTTCTGACTCTTCAGTTCATAGTCCCTGTGTCCTGTTTTCACTCTGTAGCAACTGTAGTGTTTTTGTTTCTGATTCGTTGTGTTGCTGTGGTCTTGCTCTGGCTTGTTGTGTCACTGTGGTTTCATTCTGATTCATTGCATCACTGTGGTTTTGTTCTAATTCGCTGAGTTCCTGCGGTTTCGTTCCAGTACAGTGCGTCACTGTGGTTTTATTCTGATTCGTTGTGTCACTAAGGTTTCGTTCTGATTTGTTGTGTTGCTGTGGTTTTGTTCTGATTCGTTGTGTCACTGTGGTTTCATTCTGATATGTCACTGTGGTTTAATAAGCTGATGTGAACATATCACATTAATGAGTACAAGCAGTGTCAAGCAGAGCAGATTATAGGACATTACCAGATTATAGGACATTACCAGACATGAATGCTCAGAAGATGATATGAGAACAATACATACTGATGTTCCTCAGAAAGAATTGTGGGATATTTTGTAAATTTGTCACTTTCAGTATGGCTGCATAAAGCAGTCAGTGTAGAGTTAGACAGTCACAATCACACAGTCTGTGTAGGGTTAAACAGTCACAATCACACAGTTGGTGTAGGGTTAGACAGTCACAATCACACAGTCTGTGTAGGGTTAGACAGTCACAATCACACAGTCGGTGTAGGGTTAGACAGTCACAATCACACAGTCAGTGTAGGCTACTACATGAAACTTCATCAATTTCTGACTAACCTTTGAGTCAGCACAAGTTATTTTAAGTGCAGAAGTGTTTATTACAGCTAGTGTCTCATCAGAGATAAGACACTTCCTCTTGCTTCATTAACGAGTGGAGAGAACGCAGGTTGCTAATTGGATATATTTGAAGTAAATGTGCTAATTGCTTTAATTTAGCAGGTAGTCTAATTGGGTCAGGGTGTTCTTTCGTGTCTTCCGTCTGTCTGTTGGACTGTCTACCAATATCTCTCTCTCTCTCTCTCTCTCTCTCTCTCTGTAGATCTGTGTGTTATTTCCCACTTTCACTAAAATAATATCATAGTTTGCTTGGAACCTGATTTCTTACTTTGCTTAAATACTGTGAAATTTTGTGATTGCTGAAATAAGGGAAGTCTGTTTTTACTGAATTAGAAAAGTGTGTTTACTGAATTAGAGGAGGTCTGTGTTTCCTTTTGAAGTGAATTGTAATAATCTTTCTTGCATTGTGTAAATCGGTTATTTGTGCTATGTGCTATGCAGAAAATATTCAAAAATATGAAATGTGTATCTTTTTACACATTTACCACTACGACCGTTGTAATACCTGCTCTCTGAGAACATATTAGAACATATTGGAAACTAGAATTTAATTTAATTTAATTTAATTTAATAATCTTACACTTAAGCTTATAAAGGTAAAATACAATCTAGTAGTCATACAAAGTTGTGTGTGTACATTTCTGTTCCGACCAGCAGAAACACAGCTCGGAAACACAGCTCAGAAACACAGCTAGAAACTTACATGCAGCATTCAGACATTTAACTGCAAGCAACTATCTCAGACAGCTTACACTAGCTAGCAATGTGTAGATGTACTTTTAGTGGCGATGACACGGGCATAGGCTGGTGATGATACGTGCACAGGCTAGCGATGACACGGGCACAGGCTGGCGATGTTACGTGCACAGGCTGGCGATGTTACGTGCACAGGCTGGCGATGACACGGGCACAGACTGTGCTCCAGCTGGGTGAATAGGTGTCGTTTCAGACACCACACATGAGCTGCTTCACCTTGTGTTCAACAGCCCTGCTGCACGCACTGACTGGGGAGTGACCTGCTTAGAGGTGATCCTATTTTAAGAAACATGAAAATACCCTCCATTCAGACAGCAGTAACAATAGGAACCTTGTGTGCCAGGAGGCAGAGAGCCAGACGTGAGATCAGAGTGGAATGTGCCAGGCCTGGAACACCGGTGACACCTGGCGCTGCCAGTCAGAGGGCACTGGAAGTAACATTAAAAATCTGTATTCAGTCAGAAGTCAGCAGTGTGGTAACACAGGCTGTGATCATCACAGTTCACAGGCTGCGATCATCACGGTTCACGTGCTGCGATCATCACGGCTCACATGCTGCGATCATCACGGTTCACGTGCTGCGATCATCACGGTTCACATGATGCGATCATCACAGTTCACAGGCTGCGATCATCACAGTTCACATGCTGTGATCATCACAGTTCATTATGGCAAACAGATCTACGGCAGGTTATCACTGCCAAAAAGAAATGAAATGAAAATATGCAAAACATCTCCAAACATACAAGACCTGAGCAGGGAATCATGGACAGTGGTATTCTATGGAATACTTGAGATATTCTGTGGAATACCTTGGATATTCTATGGAATTGCTGGGATATTCTACGGAATATCTTGTATATTCTATGGAATATCTTGTATATTCTATGGAATAGCTGCATTATTCTATATAATAGCTGCGGTACTCTGTGGAACTCAAGTCAAATTTTTTTTGTTTTTGTCCAGATCCCTAATCAGTAAGACAAGGAAAAACTCATGGGGCTGAAATAAGGCAGAAACCTTGAGAGGATTGAAACTCAAGAGGGAACTCAACTGGGTGCTCCTGCTACTAACCAGTCCATATGTATATCATCATCATCATCTTCTTCTTCTTCTTCTTTGTATTATTATTATTATTATTATTATTATTATTATTATTATTAGTTCAAGTTCTTTCAGTGTAGATGTGGAGGGTGAGAAAGCTGTTTCTGAGGGCAGCATCAGATCATCAAAACATAGCTATGATATTCTATGATACAGCTGGTTATTTTATGTAATAGCTAGGATGTTCTTTGGCTATAGCTGGGATTAGGGCTGTCTGGGCATCCATCCTACCCAACAGCATGATAACAGGTTTCTAGTCCTAAAACACAGTTTGTGTACTTTGTGTAGTTCTTGACTTGTTTGAAGTATTAGTCTGTTTGATTGTTTTTCCTTTTGTAATGAACATGAGACCAGGTGAATGAATGGTGTAAAACCAGGTGAATGGTGCAGAACCAGGTGTAGAGTTTTTAATGGCAAGCAAACAAATCCAGAACACAAATCCATCAACAATGATCCAACAAACAGGTGAAGGTCGATAATAGTCAAAGGGTTGCCAGGCAACCAAAGCAAAGAGGATGATCCAAACTCGTGGTAAAGTAACAAAAGCAGCAACAGAACAAGGCAAACATAGATGAACATAAGAAACGCGCAGAACCGCAAACCCATGAGCAAAAGGACTAATTAAATACCCAGCTGCTAATGACATAATTAACCACAGTATGGCCACAGACAAGGTGGAGGCGCTCAGTGTTGCGGTGAACACAGCCTCTCATGGACAGAGGGAAGGCCGTCCTGATCCACAGTGACACCTTTTAAGATTTTAGGGGGTTTTTTGTTTGTTAACTGTGGACTGCTGACTGCAGATTGAATTTTCTGTTGTCAGTGTGGTTTTGTATACGTGTTCAGTGTTATCACAGCACACATGTGGACACGTACGAACCTGAGAATCCTAAACTGATTTTTAAGCAAGATGTAATATTAAAAAAATGTGGAGCTTCTAAAAGAGCTTTAATTTATTTGTATATTTATTTTCTTTCATGATTTGTTTATCTCACTTCTTTTTATTAATCTAATTAATAGTATCGTTTCTTTTCTCATTATATTTGATTGTATATGATGGTATTTGTGTTTTACTATAACCTGTTGTTTCTACCTCATTTCTATTATTTGTTTTGCTTCACTGTGAAGCACTTTGAGATGGTTTTACCTTGTAGGAATACAATATAAAATAAGAGCATCTGTTGTAGCTGCAGTAAATTCCAAAGAACATGTAAAGATCTTCTTCATAAGGTAACAAACTTGATTTTAAAGTGGGATCTCACTCTCTCACTCTCTCACACACTGTCGTTCTCATTCTCATCCTATATTGGTAGTGGATCTCACACAACTGCATTTAAACCTGGAGCCCGAAACCCATTTAGGAGGTCAAATCCTGGACTCCAGCCTCAAACAGGGTCCTTGCGTGCACTAAGCTGTTGGCAGCTCCCCCGGTCTTGCCCTGATGCTCCATGCGGTGGCTGTGTTTGGCAGCTGCGTGCGGGAGGAAGTGGTGCAGGGAAGCCCCACACAGCTGCACACCTGCCTCTCCAATGGCTGAAACGAACCCTGGGGAAACGAAGGCGAAAGTTACAGCCGCGTTCCTGCACATGGGCCGCAGGGGTGCTGTGTTTGTGCTGGAGTGTAATGCAGTCTGCCTGAGGCCTGGGGGGCGAGCCTTAAACACAGGCTCAGCAGCAGCTTATCCTCATTCAGCAGCTCAGTACTCCTCCCCTGCAGGTATCGTTCAGCAGTTCAGTACTCCTCTCCTGCAGGTATCGTTCTGCAGTTCAGTACTCATCTCCTGCAGGTATCGTTCAGCAGTTCAGTACTCATCTCCTGCAGGCCTTCCTTTGCTTTCATGCAAAGCAGGCATGAATGTTTTTTATGAGGTTAAAAAAAATTCTATGTGGGATTGGATATTATTGGTTCTTTCAATACCACCTGCGTCTGTCCGGCAGAATGACAGTAGGTTATTTGTTTAGCACTGATTCTCTCATTTCTTTATCTCTCTGTCTCTCTCTGTCTCCTTGTCTGTCTCTTCTAGGATTAAGATATATCATTACAACCACAGGGGCCTTGTATATTCAGGACGTGCAGTCAGAGGATGCGGTGAACATATACCGCTGCACTACCCAGCACCGCTACACTGGGGAGACCAGGCAGAGTAACAGTGCTAGATTACTCTTATCAGGTAAGACCTGCGCTCTCACACACAACCACTCACTTTCTCCTCTGTGTTTATTTTAGTGGACACCTTGTTTTCTCTTTTAGTCTCGCTTTCACTCTCTGTCTCATTCCGATCTCACTTACTTCTCTCTTCCTTCCTCCCTACCTCCCTTGCTCTCTCTCATCTCTGTCTCACTTCAGAGCTTTATTGATATATTTTTCTGGAAATGTTTTTTAAAAGAAACTAGTTGGCAGTAAGTGTATACGGTACAGGTAGATATGAAACTGCATGACCTCTGTAGCTAATTCTCTATCTCCCTGTTTCCCTACCTGTCCAAACCCCTCCCTCCCTACCTCCCTTCTTACCTCCCTACTCTCCCTCCCTATCTACTTACATCTTTCTAACCACACCTCTCTATTTCTCTACCTCTCTCTCTTTCTACTTTTCTCTCTCTCTCTTCTTTCCTTCACTTAGAGCCTGTGGATTCTGCTCCGGTGATTCTGGATGGCTTTGAGCGGAAGGAGGTCATGGTGGGTCATCAGGTGGAGCTTCCGTGTAAGGCCTCGGGACACCCCCCTCCACGGTCCCGCTGGCTGCGGGACAACAGCCCTCTGGAGTCAGACAGCCGCTACCACCAGAGCATTCGGGGCCTGAAGATCGAGGCCTCACAGCTGGGTGACAGTGGTACCTACGTGTGTGAGGTGTGGAACAGCTTTGGCAGTGCCAAGGTTGTGGGGAGGTTGACAGTCAAACGTGAGTTTCCAACTGATGTGTAAAAACATTTAAAGCAAAATGCTCATTTAGATGGACTGATGTAGGTCTAAACTGTTCTAGATGTTGTAGTCTTTTAGATGGACTGATGTAGGTCTAAACTGTTCTAGATGTTGTAGTCTTTTAGATAGACTGATGTAGGTCTAAACTGTTCTAGATGTTGTAGTCTTTTAGATGGACTGATGTAGGTCTAAACTGTTCTACATGTTGTAGTCTTTTTGATGGACTGATGTAGGTCTAAACTGTTCTACATGTTGTAGTCTTTTAGATGGACTGATGTAGGTCTAAACTGTTCTAGATGTTGTAGTCTTTTAGATGGACTGATGTCCATGTTGTTCTGTTTTGCTTCATGGATGCGTGCACCACCTCCCAGCCGAGAGCCGTTTTGCTGAAGACGGATGATATTTGCATGTAAATGAGTAACTGTGTGAAGCAGATCCTGATGAAGTAATCAGTACAAT
>JAOYMR010000003.1:22414245-22439912 GCA_025802075.1 Tenebrosternarchus preto | reverse complement strand
CCCCCCCCCCCCCCCCCCCCCCCCCCCCCCCCCCCCCCCGCCCCCCGCCCGCCCCCCCCCCCCCCCCCCCGCCCCCCCCCCCCCCCCCCCCCCCCCGCCCCCGCCGCTGGGAGGAGAGAAGGGAGGAGGGAGAGAGGAGGTGGCAGGGAAGACGGGGAGTCAAACACGTCACTGGAGAAGAGCAAAACAAGCTCAGATAAAAACTACTAGATGGGGCAACATTATGCTACGTGCTAGCAACACAGAAACAGATCAGTACAGTTAAACATGACACACTCTGAACGTCCGTCTACCTCAGAAACAGGAGTGTCATCTTCTCCCTAAAATGGTGGACAGTAAAATGTGTTTATAAATGTGTTTTTAAAGTGTTGGTTAAATTTTATGAAAAAAAAATTGGAATCAAGTAAAAATGTGTAAATCCTAAACAGCAGACCAACACAGCGCATCATAACTGATCACTCATTCAGTAGTGATGTACACTGATCAGTCTGCAGCATACACACATGCACAGCCACTACATTCTGCGATCAGACAGATCAGACAGATGCATTTTGCGATCAGACAATAAAATGTAAAAGTTCTGGAAGCATTAAAGATGAACGTGTCTCACCATGCAGATGCAAGGTTTGTTTTATTTAACTTTATTTAAAGTTGGATATTTCTTTTCTAGAAGGCAAATCTCTTACCTTTTCATAATCTTCTTCTACATAATCCTCCTATCAACAAACAACAACCACCATCTTAACTACAGCCACAGAGGACAGAAATATTATTATATTTCAATATGTCAACAACAATAAGGAGGAGACTTGAACAAAATATTTAAACGTGATTTTTTTATTACATATTTTGACTAAGATACCAGTATATTAACAAACCAGTATTGGTCATATTTATAATATAATAATAATAATAATAATAATACAGTTTACAGATTGCAGCTCTGTGCAGCTCTCTGTATGATCTGCACTATTCCCGTTATTGTGGTCTTCTCTCATAAAGCATAACATGACCCCCTTTGTCTATTATGTGCAGAGCCCCATTCTGTCTGCAGGAGCAAAACACCCACGCTGGCCAGAAACCTCTCAAAAGAGGAGTCCTGCCTTTCTTCTAAGCCAATCAGAGCACAGTTCATTGTTCTCTTGTGGTCTAAATCACATCTGACACCCCTGGTCGTCGGGTGCTGCCTGGGGAGCTGTGTTAAGCCTGTAAGCTTGTGTGAGGTGTGAGCACAACACAGTTCTTTACCTGGCCGTCTTCCTCCTCTGGAGCCGTTTTCTGTCAGAAAAAAACAAAACAAAAACAGACAAAACTTTTAATTGTGAACCACAACCCTCAATCACATGTCCTCTCCTACAGAATACTCTGTGTTCCTCTACATGGAAACCAATTTTGCAAATTTTGCGACTAATTCAACAGAATATGCTGGATGTTTATAAAAGCCTAAACAACTACAATGATATTTACACCTGAAAAACAAGAGAAGTGTGTGAAGAAACAGCAGAACATGAAGGTGGTTACATGTCCAACAGCGCTGAAGAACAAACAGAGTTAATGTGTTTGTTAGCAGGTCAGAGGTTTTGGGGGTCAAACCTTATGAGAACAAGGAAGGAGGAAAGAAGCATTAATATGGGATGGATGAGATGCCAAGGGGAGACAAACAGCAGGAGATTAAATTCAGCCAGATGGTCTTATGGAAGATTACGCTTTCTTCTTCTTCTCCTTCTTCTACTTGGTCTTCAGCATCTTCTTGTTCCTCTTGAGCTGCTTCTTCATCTGGCTCTGTTGAGGGCTCATCCTCCACCCCCTTTTGCTCTCCTCCCATAATCTCTGCATCTGCCGTCTCCCCTCGAACACTCTCTCCATCCTCCATGTGGGAATCTCCATTGTGTTCCTCGTCTGGGATCGGCTCTTTCTAAGTGGAGAGATATCAGTTTTCCAAAAACAGAAAACTAAACAGCCAGGGAGAAGCTTCTGGAAAACACAATGTAAATAAATCTGCTGGAGAGACTGTATGTGTTGAAGAGCCTGTATAAGAACAGACTGTATAAGTCACTGTATGAACTGGAGAGACCATGTAAGATACTGTATGCATTAGAGAGACCATGTAAACTACTGTAACCGCTGGAGAGACCGTGTAAGCACAAACATTAGACACATTAAACAGACTCTTCTTCCTCCCGTCCAACTTAAAGTAAAACATTCTCTGTCTAAACTCCAACATTTTAAATGTACACATATTGCAGGAAGTCTTAACCTTTAAAGGGAAAAGGAAAAAGTTTATTACAGAGTGCATTAACACCAGTCAGTCAATTCAAAACACATAAAAACACAGTGATGGATGTTGGACACTATCTGAGATGTTTGTTTGCATGTTAATAACAGACTGAGGGAGATATAAAGGCCAACTGTGCACGTGTTAAGACCCTTAACACTGAGACACATGGATGTCTTAATTAAGGAGGTGTGTAGGTTCCTCTTCAAGGGCTTCAGGACTTATTGTATTGTTTTCAGGACTTATTGTATTGTTTTTGCTTCCTGTAAGAGTGTCCTGTAAGTCAAGCAGGACAGAATCATTTGAATTGTCAGGTGGAGACGAGACAAAAGATGGGCCTTCAGAACGACGTGTGTGTGAACAGGACGAAAAACTGCTCTACACACACCAACAACCCAAGTGCCATCAAACCGAACCCCTGCTGTCACAGAACTCAACAAATACAAGTACGTACATGTGAATGTGCTTCTATGTTTATTACACGTGAATCAAAACCAAGCTGACCTTAAACCCTGGTGGTGCGGTCAGACCCAGGAACTCGTACACAGCATTGTCCTCCTTGGCATCAAAGAATGTGTCATAGTCCTGAAATACAAGACCCACAGTTATGTTTAGTATGTACTAACCCGACAGTAGCTATCCCCAGGGTTAGTATGTACTAACAGTGGTTACCCCCAGAGTTGAGGCTAGAATTTACTAACCCCACAGTAGCTGTTCTCATTGAAGATCTGAGGTGGCAGTGGAATTCCGTTGGAGGGTTTCTTTTCTCCAGGCACGTTTTCTCTCATCCACATGCGGTTTTCCTCATTCGAAGCGATGTCCAGCTCTGCATATTCAATTTTTAGGGCTTCAAGGAACCCAAGAACATCCTGCTGCTTCTTTTTGATCTGTTGGGACGAATTAAATACAGGAGAGATGTTGAACTGTTCCAGCCAAACCAGTGCTCATACACGATCAGAGCTACTTCCCTTAACTGTCCCTTAAAAGTTGGAAGACAGAAATGCTGCCAGAACAGGAGAACACGTTCCTCCTGTACAGCACAGTAAGTGTGGCTCAACCACATCATGATATGAGTTCCTCCTGTACAGCACAGTAAGTGTGGCTCAACCATATCATGAGTTCTCATGATATCATGATATGAGTTCTCAAATCTCATTTTTAACCTTTACATGTTTCCTCTACAAAACATTTATTTTACATTTAGCCTAAATGTACATTCACTAGAATCACATTAGAAGACTGTAGTCAGAGTATTTTCTCTTTGCATTTTAAATGTATTTATTTATGAAATTTTCATCTCAGTGTTCATGCCTTAGGATTTGTTCATTAAAAACGGGGGGGCAATTTTTGGTTGTCTTAAATATGCAAATATAATATCTTGTAACAATTTAACTCAATGATTTTAACTTAGGTAAAGCCAGTTTTAAAATACACTCTACATTTTAATTCATTTGAATATTTCCACTGTACTATTTCGCTTATACCGTTTCCGGAACAATACAAAAATGATTTTCCTTGGGCTGTTCTACGTGGGTTCGAGAAGGTTCGGCGTGATGGTACGGTTGTCCAAACGCGCCTCAGCGCTGGTGCAGGTTGAGAACGTGATCCCACCACTGCCGAGATATTTAAGGAAACTGCACGAGGGCTAAATGCAGTCGAGGCCCTAACTCGTTCAAAATTAATTTGTGTGCTCGGTTTGACCAAACAAAGAGACCAGGCTTCCTATTGCAACTTGTAGATAAACTTTACTAGAACTTTTACAGATCATATCGCTAGAATATAAAGATAAATCAAAACCTTGATCAAATATCCTAGAAATGAATAGACGTTTGCTTACCGCCGTCGACCCCGAGGAAGATGCCAGGAATACTTTAATAACCATTGTGAATTTCAGATTTTGTGAAGTTTTCAGCGACCACGGTAACCACCCACACGGCTGCAGCGCGCAGAGGGCACGGGCGGCTCGGGCTATTTATGTCCACGCGCTTCATCACCGCGGGATTGGAGGGTTTGGGTGGAGGGTCGCGCAGTGCTCGAGTGATTGGCGAACTTCAGCTGTCTCTTGATGGGACAGTTAGACTGCAACTTGCACACGGACAGAAATAGAATTCAAAACACCAGACGTTTTAGGTTTAGATACCTAGATAAGGTACTGCAGGAACCTGAAAAACACGCATTTTTGTGTAAGGTACGGCAGTCCGACGCTGATCACTGCTATTTATCAAACTAACAAAAGTTACCTGTTAACTAGAATACTAATACTAACCATACTGTTTTATGGATGTCTAAATGTACTCTTCATTTGTAAACTACGATACCCAAACGGCGTTCTGGTTTCCATGGAACCCAAAAGTATCTCAGAAGGTTCTCTGAGATAATCTACACGTTCGCGTAGCGGTACTGATTTATATAAAAACAAACACACGTCTATCTTGAGGTGTGACTGACTGAAGGGTGTAAGTTGCTTTCCTTTCTATAAAGTGTAATTCTTTAGAGATTTTCCCCCCAAAATAGGTCTAATTATCTTATCAGTAAACCCATTAGCTCTTGTTTCACTGGTTGTTTGCAACTAGTCGGTTAGTGACCTGGCTACATACGAGTAGAAATAGTAGTTAGCTATCTAGATAAATTACCCACTCATTGGTTTGAAAATAATTTGCATGGCTGTTATTACAAAGCCTTCAGAGACCTTAAACGTTTAAATGATTGCACGTGAAAACATTTCTTCTTTTATCTGCGTTTTACGGTTGTTGTTTTTTTTATCATTTGCAGCTATTTTAACTCACAACATTCTACGTGTATATTGGTTTATTATCTGTAGTATGCGAGATTTTCTCCAGTCAGCGAGCTCATGACGAGGATTTCACACCAATAAAGATTTTCACGTTTACGAAGGTACTTACAAATACAGTCAATACAGACAAATACAGTCAGTATGGTTATGGATGACATAAAATTTTTATAAAACAGTAGAATTTAAAATGATAGTTTAGCTTTATTCGGATTTAATGACTTACTGGCATAAATTAAGGCTTTATTTGACAGGCTGTCTTTTTTTTTCAAAGGTTAATTTCTCTGTGAGAAATGCCAGGCAAACACCATATGTTAAAAAGACAAGTCCACAATCCCCACAGCAGATGGAGAGCAGAACAGAAATACATTCAGAGGGAAGATTGTGATGACCCAGAGTCCCACAGCTCTACAGAAGGACCAGACAGTCCCAGCGCTGAGCAGAAGAGCATATCCACAGCCCGGAGCAGGAGGAGTCCTGACCCACCTTACTCTACACCATCATCGGAGGACAAACACGAGGGAGATTGTGTAGTCCAGATACCCAGTCCATCAACCATTTGCAAGAGATTTATCCCTAAAACATCCAAAGGTATTATTCTTTTATCCTAAACTCGTGGATTAAATGGCATTGTAGTGACCATCTCAAACATGATGGCTAGATTAAACTTGAGGCGATCAAAGCATGTATTTTGATGTTTACTTTCATATTTTTTCATGTGTACTTTTTGCCCTGAAGATGCAAACAGAACTGGCCGTCAACAGCCGCAGAACAGGACTGGCCGGGCGCCCATGTTCCCGCCCCTGGATCCACCCCACCGCCCAAGGAGGCGAATCGCCTCGGCCCAGGAGCAGCGCATCAAGCGGCTGCAGAGCGAGGTGTGGGACATGCAGCGTCAGCTGGCCGCCGCCTCCCAAGAGAACCGTCTGCTGCGGCGCGTGCAGAGCCGTCACGCCGTCGCTCTGCGCCGCTATCAGGACGAGCAGGCCAGCCTCCCCCAGACGCTGCACAGGCACGACGGCGAGACGCGCGCCCTTCGGGAGCTCCTGCGCGGGACCCGGGCGCGCGGGGAGCAGCTGGAACGGCGCCTGCGGTGCTCTGAGGCCGAGCTCCTGCGCGCCTCGCACGAGCTGGGGCTCCTGCGCACGCTCAGCCAGGACCGCGGCCTGGAGGAGCGACACAAGCTCAGCGAGCGCCTCAGCTTGATCAAAGGGGTCCTGCAGCAGAAGAACAAGAGGATCCAGGTACACAGCACAGAGGAGCTCCTCCTGTGGCCAGAGTTAGAACATCTATCTAGTGTAGCAATGACCTTTGACCTCTGCTTGCTCATCTCTTGCACATTGAAGTTATGGTGCCATCAACACACAATAAACTCCCACACAGTTTCTTTTTTTTTTTCACATCAGGATTTGGAGAGAAATCTTGCTCTCAGTAATTCATACTTTAATCGTCAGCTGAGTGCCGAGATGGGAAAGACCGTGGAAGCACGAGAACTTTCCAAGTATCTGGAGAATCAAATAAACGATCTAACGCAGAGAATCAAGGTACCAGTTTTTGGCTACATAAGATTTTTTTCAACACTGTCCAGTTATAGTTTACCTTCTAAAATAGGCTAAATCCTGGAAGGGATTTAGGGAGGATGTACTCAGATACCGGCAGGGGATTATTCCTTCTCACTAACTCAGTCTATGCATCAATTATTGAACCACATTGTAGGGTTATTTGAAGAATTACTTCTGTACTACTTCTTTGATTGTTTAATAAATGGTATTTTATCATGCAATTATAGGAGAGGGAGAAAGAACTACAAATTCACAATATCTATTCGCACAGATTCCCAAAAGGCCGTTTTAAGAGAGGTACTAAATAACGTTACCACCCAACAGACAATAAACAATCCGCAATTCCAGAGATTCTCCAAACCATGCTATGTCCCAAATAATGACACTGTAATAACAAATATCTAGAAAAACTTCACAATAAAAAAAGAATAACATTTGTTTTTTGACATGTGCCAATCTCAGGGGTAAGAGAGAGCAAATCAGTTCAGACAGATGGTGCATCTCCACCAGCCATCGAAGGTCCTCCATGTATCCTGGAGATCGAGTATCCTGTTGAGAAGCAGTCCCAGACAGGACTGCAGGAAATCAAGAACGACCCCTGGGTTACGTTCATATTAGAGTGTTTCTGCTTCCCTAAACCGAACTACACCTGTACTTACTCCAGTTTCATTTGCAGGAGTTTTACACCTGTGAACGAAGGGCCAGGAGCAACAACGAGGAAGAAGGGGAACAGCACGGTGCTGATGAAGAACGAAGGCCTGCCAGCCCTGGTGAGATACTCACTGGTCAAGTGGTTCACCTGTTAGTTTAGGAGTTAACAGTTCACCACCTGTTTACATGATGGCGTTTCCTGGAGCCAAGCAGATACCTCAGTTCATTTCAATCAGGTTTTACATCTGTAAGTTGGAAAGTCACATGATTTATGTTTTGGATCTGTTGCCAAGCAAAGTGAAAATGGAACAATACCTAAGAGGGTTTTTAGGTGTTGGTTTACCTGCCGCTTCATTAGAAACACCATTCCTGTAGGTGTTTTTGATTACCAGAAATAACCCATGTTCCTCTACCCCAGGCCTGATGGGGTATGGTAGCGGGTGTTCATCAGGGATCTGTTCACCAAGCACAGGGGTTTCTAGAGTTTTTCCATGTGTCAGTGTCACTGCTGGGTTGACAGTGGCTCTGGGGTCAGAAACTGAGCACTGCAGATGCGCTGTAGTGTCCAGACTCTTAACTGTACAAGGCAGCTGTTTCTACTGCAGTGTTTACACTGTCGAGCATCGTGGCCTTTGAGATGATTGTTGATCTTCATGTCAGAGAATGGAAAACAGAGTGACTCTGGCAGACCAGAGCTGGAGGAGGATGGAGAACAGGAGGAGGAGGAACTCTCTCAGGCTTCAGCGTCAGAACACCTCACATTGGCAGAAGACAATAACAAGATTGGTTTAGTCATCAGCCCGTCACCTCCAACCAACAAGGCCCCCAAATCACCCGTCAAGATCCGACGGTATTATAACTTTAAAGAGACCATCCAGAACCTGCACAGTGGGAAGCCTGCCTACGGCGTAATTCCGAGCAACGGACCAAGCTTTTCCAGGTAATATAAACCCAGGACCACCTCCATTCTCCTGGACACCGGTGCGTACGAGCCGTCTTTTGGCACACCAGCAGCCGCAAGATCATACAGGAAGGGCCCGCAGCAGGCAGAGCGACCACACAGCACCAGGAAGAGCAACCTGCTGAAGGAGCTCTTCGGACAGGTGTGGATGGTGGAGCAGATGCCTGGTCTCAGTACAGATGCTGAGGCCAAAACCTCAGACCAGGACTAAACACCCACATCAAACAGAGTTCATCTGCAGCCCAAATCAACACACACCCCACTGCACCACACAATACTTTCAAATTACACACATGAATGTATTGTTTGGAGAAATTATTGGTTTGAATAAGCTAAATAAATATGAGATTTGCTATGCATGACCCTCCTTACTGTGCTCCCCTCAGTAGTGTGGAACGTGAACAAATTCAGTCAAATTTGTTTTCTTTACATTTAAAAATCAAAGTGCAATGTTTGAACTTCAGTGTTAAAACATGAAATGTTTTATTGAAACATCAAAAAGCAACAAATATACAACCAAGATTCAGTAAATAAACCACCAGCCTTTATCATCCAGTGCTCTTTGTTTACTATTTGTTCAGGAATGATGTTAGTAGCTGTAAGCTATTAAGTGTACAAACACAGATAAATACAAATAAATACAATACAGTTTGAATACACATTCAAAATGTCATTAAATTTAGCATGAGATCACAATAAAACTTAACCAATCAAAATGATCAGGAACAGATACACATGTATGGTGATGTTTTAAACTGTTTCACAGTTTTACAGCAACAACCAACCCAGGAAGGTGCTGGAGACAAACCTGTTCAACCAGGAAACATGTAATCAAAATCAGTTGCATGTAAATTATTCTGTCAGTAAACTTGCCAAACTGAAGGCAAAACGTATCGGATGTTCACAACGATGGAAAATAGGAATCAGCTAACAGCATGAAGAATGAGGGCCACCACTTTGTTACAGACCACTAACCAGCACGTTATTCCAACACCACCTAAAATGAACAAAATATTACAGAAAATATGGTCATGTGACACAATCTATTCATTTTAGCTACAAGAACAGGCATGAATCATTTGTAAAATAGTATACTATGAAATCAGTACACTACATCTGCGTGGTTAAAGGTTCCCAACACCACCCACACACACAGCTCTCACCATGACATACACACACCCCACACACACAGCTCTCACCATGACATACACACACCCCACACCACCACCACCCTCACACACAGCTCTCACCATGACATACACACACCCCACACACACACCCCCCCTCACACACAGCTCTCACCATGACATACACACACAAAGACTGACTACTTGAAATATGTGTGTAAATGGGAAACACCATTGTAAAATACAGCTGGAGGTGAGGAAGGGAAACTGGGCATTTCCTCATTTTCTTTACACTTTTTTTCAGTTTCCTGTATTTCAATTCCCAATCACTCTTGATTCTTAGTAGCATTTCAGACTGAACTTCTTTGATTCTCTTTGTTCCAGCTGTCCATTATTATTCATGGCTCACCTGCGACTCCAGATGGAAAAGCTACTAGTCGTTCCAGTGGGGTGATCCACTTACTGGGCACCACGGTGACTGGTTCTGGGTAATACTTCCAGATAAGGGAGATCATGAGAGCAGCCTAGCAACACACGACAGCACACAGAAACATTACACTCTCAAGCCTGGTCACACACCCCAGCATGCACTGCTGTAACAGTCTAACCCGCTGCTGTAAGAGTCTGACGCACTGCTGTAACAGTCTGACCCGCTGCTGTAACAGTCTGACGCACTGCTGTTAACAGTCTGACCCACTGCTGTTAACAGTCTGACCCACTGCTGTAACAGTCTGACCCACTGCTGTAACAGTCTGACCCACTGCTGTAACAGTCTGACCCACTGCTGTAACAGTCTTCTTGCACAGCAAGAATGTGATGTAAACATGATCAAACCATTTGGCAAGACAAGACCATTTATACTGCGCTGATTGTACACCACTGTTGTTGCAGTCCCTGAAATACTGATCTATGAATTCCACATACTGTTGTGTCATATTACCATGAAAAACATGCAAGGAAGGAAACGTACAGATAGAAAACTGTGTATACTCACCTGAAGAACATAGAAAACTATGTTGACAATCCATTTTATTTTAGCCTGCTGAGCAGTCCTTGATTTTACTGCAAGAAAAAAAAAGCATTTAAATATACACACAGAACCACACTGACATTTACATATACACACAGGTGCTACACTGAAATATAATTTGTACTGTATATCTTTGTACTGACTATTTAGCTGACAAGCCTACCCAGAAAGAGCCTGTTACCATGGAGAAAGAACCAGTGACCATGGACAAAGAACCCATTACCAGGGGTCTTTAGCCAGCCCTGCCCAGAAAGAGCCTGTTACCATGGAGAAGGAGCTCGTTACCATGGGTCTTCAGCTTGTCGGTCGTCTTATTGATCTTGCGCTCTAGCCTGGCGTATCTGGCAAACTCGTCCATCATGCTTATGGAGGACAGCTCCACCCTCATGTTCTGGATCTCACTTCGCATCTCCACCTCCTGCTCTGCATCTGCCTGAAGGACCTTTGCCAGCTTTGGCAAAAAAAAGTCACTAAATAAATACAAATATCAATGGTGATAAAAACTTATCAGTGTCAATTTTAGAAACCATGTTATATAGGACCTTAAAGAAATAAAAATCCACCGTCATAGTCTGAAGCAGGTAAGGAACTTTTCTAACCTTTTGAGTGTAGAAAAGAAAAGGAAGTTACTTATTTTGTGCCTTTCTCAGCCCACAAGGTCCCTTTACAGTCAACACAACTGTACAGTGACACTCCATCCCCTATTGTAATTTTATATGGCTCATTATTAGAGCATGGTCAAAAATAACAGGATGTTTCCAAATCTTGATAACACAGAATGACCAGATCTACAGAAATCTTTATCATCCCTAAATGGCTGTGTTTTCCACTCCATAATCCATGTAAACAAGGAGAGGTATATGAGAGGTAGTGGAGGTTTATCTACAGTCTAAATTGCTTCAAGTACACTTGTTATACGAGACAGAAATAGTCACGACTTCCTGCCAGGCGTTTACCAGCATGTTGGTGTTAATACTCAAGTCAGATTGACCAACACCGCACGGTAGACACCAGTTTCTCGCTTTGTGAACTTCATCATCTCCGCTGTACTGGGAATGTGTGATGAATAGCTCAGGCTTTTAATCGCGGCGCATGGGGAAAGCATCCTCTTCGGGCTTTAATTAACTTTATTCCGCAAATAAACACCATGTCGAACACTTTATAACATACAGAACCATCCGAAATCGACCAACTCAGGTAGCTGGTCATGAAGGACGCACTGGATATTAGATAAGTTCACGTAAAGCTTTTACATCGAGCACAACCCATCGATCTTCAGTTAACGCACGCTAAAGGGACAAACATGTCGTGCCTGTTAGGAAATCTTGATGACTGTTACTTACAAATGATGAAATAGAAGGCAATAGTGCTTTGACGAGGTTGCACAAAAAGACAGACGTGAGCACCAGAAACCAATTGTAGCCGGCGGCGGACGCCATTTTCTTTGTTTATCAATCAATACAGTTAGCGATGAGCGGGGGAAACACAACGAGAATGGATTTTATCATTAGCTTCAATCCAACAAAGTCCTAAATCCTGTATAACTTTAACACTTTGTATAACGCACAATACGGAGATAAACGCATCAGGCTGCTTTTTGCGTGTGCCATGCGCGAACTTGCCAGCTGACGTCTCTGCTCACTTCCACAGCGCAACGTGAGATTCACCTTCCTCGTGTGAAGCTGTGTCACAGCCTGAGTGATGTTAGGCGTATTACTGCCACCTACTGGACAAATGAACCATACACCGACTTAAGAGACGCAACTGATCTTTTGTTGTGTTATGAGAGCTGGCAGTGAGAATTCCCTATTTAGTTCTAAAGGAAATTCAGCCAGAAACATTCACTATCAAATTGTATAAAGGATTGATTTTCACTGTACCCAAACAAGAGCACACTCAATTCCATGTGACTTGTTTTAATCAGTTGGCCTTGGTCTTCAAAAAGTTTATTTGATGAGTTAGGTTTGCTCCTTCTTGATTGCGATGAAAACATGAACACTGGCCCTTTACTGGAACAATGGCGTAACCCTAACCTGGACCCTAAACCCAACCCTAAACCCCATCACGAAACAAGTCTGGTTTGCAAAACAAAACGAGTGGAGAGATATAAAGTACAGCTTTAGTCTTGCTTTATATAAATCACTCGTCTATTTTCCTGCCTTACCTGACTCGTGTTCTAGTCTCTGGTGACCTTCCATACCATCTATTACGTATTTAAGTCTGTAGTTCATATATATTTGCAAAGTGTGATGTTACATATTTAGAAAATTAGACATATAATTTGCCGTCTTTTTGAATGATGGAGATCAGTTTAATAAAATCTTGAAAAAGCATGTAAAAATAACATGAATTTTTATTTTAAAGGTGACCTAGTTTTGTGCAGCAACATTTTACTGGGCTTAATATTTTTAATTGTAAGTACATTTTGCAAATATCTACCTTTTACTGAAGGCAATACAATTTTTTTTAGCCTATATAATTTTCCCCTTTGTCAGTTGTATTATTCGCAAGCCTAACTTTAGGACCTGACCACGCCCAGCTTATCAGCAAAAGCCAATGAAAACTACCAGCACGTGTCTCACAGTTGTAGTGATACTAAAATAACTTACGGTACATGTATATGGTTATTGGAAACTAAAAACTGCAGAGATGTCAACGGTAACCGATGGCACTACTGACGTCCCACTATAGAATATTTTTCATATTCATGAATAAAATGCGTTTATTTTTAAAGGGTACGTGTCTTACAGCCTGGGCACTATCTGCGCGAACTAACTGGTCCTGAACAGAGTTTTTGACGGACACATCCCAAGTCCCTGCGTTTATACATGCGTCATTCAGTGTAAAGGCTGCCTCTGATTGACATCTTGACCTATCCAGACAGGTGCTTTGCTTTGGTTTAAATTTTTGTTGCCAAGACGGTTAAGCCAATGAATTTTAAGTTACGGGGGCGGAGAGTGGAATTGTCCATCAGGTTGGTGGTAAAATGAACAGAATATAGAAAGGGGGATCCAATCCGGTTCCAGCTAGTTTATGTTCCGATAGAGCGTTTATGCTCGCGCACCACAGCATTGGAAAGTTCTGCTGGGCGTATATATCACATTTCAGCTGATTATTCTGTCGAGATTTTCTTTTAGTAGTATTGACCACAGCTAAAGCGATCATGCCGAAAAGAAGCAAAGTAAGTTAAACTGCTAGATATTTTAGATTTGCAACATTGCTCCGAGTAATTTGTTCGAGGAGACTGCATCCAAAAAAAAGTTGCAGAGCCATAATACAATGTGCGTCCCCCCTCGTAACCTGCATGTAAACCTAACCTTACTCGTTATGATCAGCTATCTGTCATGTTCATGCGTAGGTCTGACGCTTTTTCCTGGGTATAAACAGTGGTCCGCTGAACGGACTGTAAAATTAAATCGAGTGTTAGTAGATATCTTGTGCGCACGCGAGTAACCACAGTTGTTTATAGTGTTGTGATTATTTTAGTGGAGGCGTGTAAACTGAGCGCGCTGGAGTATCACTGCACACGGCATGTAGCTACCGTTTTGCATGTTCCTTGTCGAAAACATCTCGCATATATTTATTTGAAAGAGTACTGCAAAAGTATACTGCGGTCTTGTAATTGTGTGTACCGACGGATTCTATGTAAAAGTTTCAAGCTCGTGAGTTTGTACGGATCGTACATTTAACACGAGGGCCACTTGTGCGTTGAAGCGCATGCTAACTCCACTTCGTATCGATCTTCATCAGGACACCGTGAAGGTCTTAGTGTCGTCTCTTCCCTTTCTCTGAGAACCGTGAAGGCTGATGTCCGTAGTCTGATGCTCTCGAGCCGTTTCGTTAGTAAGCATCGTAAGGATTCTGTCACCACACATTTTCTTGAATCCTACTGTATTCGTTTCGATCATCTAGATGTACCCCAAATCTGTATTGCATACGATGAATATAAGAGCAATAGCTTAAAATAATTAGGCGTAACGGTGAATGGCGCAAACACTCTCAAAATGGTTATATTTGGACATATTCATGCCTGAAATGCTCGTGTGTCGCGTGGCAAATGACGGCAGAGGCGAAGCTGCTGTTTCCCCTTGCATGGTACATTCCTGCAGTAAAAATATATCCGTAGCAAACCGTTACATCTATTCCCCGAGCTTCAAATCGCCTGTCATTAGCAGCCGAGTCTTTACACACAGTAACTCCGCCCGTCTCCCATCCCCCACAACCACTTCCACGTTACATAATTCCCAGTAACTCGGAGGAGGAGGCTGGAATTTCAGCAACTCCCTCCCTCCTTCCGTTACGCTCCTACTCGTGTATTTAGGGCCCACATTGCAGCTGATAGATTATCTGTTTTGTCCCGTATAAACAGGCTAACCGTGACACCGAAGCAGCTGAGGTAGGTAATTCATATCTGTGTACCTACTTTGCAGATTTTATTTGAAAATGCATGTTTTTGGATGAGGATTTACTGACTGTTTTTATTGTGACGTCCGTATCCATTCAAACCCAGCCGAAGAGGAGGTCAGACAGGCTTCAGGCTGTACGTTTGTTTATTTTGCTTTTGCATCCTGAATTCTACTTTGATTTTGTCTTTGATATAATTTGTTTAGCGCGGCATTTTTTGTACATCATTTACATTGCTTTTGACCTGTTGTTTTACAGAAACCACAAACACCGAAGTCTGAGTCAAAACCGAAGGTAGTCTCTCTTCATGACGTGTGTATGTCATATGGGTCTCTTATACATGACCTGGATGGTTTGCATTTTTATTTCTGAAAATGTCATCAGAATGCACCTAGAAACCCTAAGAGAGTGAAGGGGGCAGGAAAAGGGCAGCATGAAGAGAAGGTGGAGACTGAGAATGTCCCGGCAACAGAAGCACCTGCTAAAAACGGAGATGTCAACGCCGGAAAGGTGAGAAAAGGGGATGTTTGTAAGGTAAAGGTTCTCTGTAAATCCAGGTAAGGGCCTGAAACCTGGAACGCTGTACGAGTCAATAAATGTTACTGTGCTGTAATGCGTGTACTCCTCAAAGATGTCATCTTGGATAAGTGTCAGTCAGAGAGAAAATTATTTCTTTTTCGTCATAATTTTGTGCTGTGAGGGAGGATTTCATATAACAGACCTCATAAACACAGAGGTAGCTCCCATAACCACAGAGGGCTATCGTGTAAATTGGGGCCCTCTGTTGCCTCCTTGCTCTTCCAGTCGTTTGTTTGTGAATTTGCAGGTTAACAGGAGTGTTTGCTGTAGGGTAGTGGCTGTTCACTCCACTTTGGTTATTATATCCAGATGAGTGTGTAGTGTCCTGTTGCACACGCAGCGCCGTTCGGGGGCGTGGTCTGTTCAGACTAATGTTGGATATAGATCCCCTTAAAAAGATATCATGACTCGTCTAACACAAAATCATATTTGACTGTAAAATCAGCCTGGGGCCATTTTTATCTGTTGTGTTAATGTAGCCTATGTTGAGTGTATTGTGTGTATTTAGTGTTATTTAAAGATATCCATTATCCTAATAGAGCTGAACTGTACAGATTTGCTACAAGGAATAGCACAAGGATTTGTAAATAGTTTTTTTGTTTTTCTGATTTCAAAATTCAGCAAAGGTAGTGACTGCTGTGGACCCCAACGAAACTTAGGATGTGATGGTAAAATGAACTATGAGTGTTTATGGTTCAGAGATTTTCAGTATATATTGTTTTGTTTTGCTGCCCAGGAAACATCCGCAGAAGCAGAGGATGATCAGGAAAAGAAAGAGAAAAAGAACAGAATAATGGAATAGCATTATATTCTCCACCATAGCAAAGAATGATTTTTTTTATCAACTATTTTATACAGAACCGTATTGTAGTTGCTCAGTCATTACATAAACTATAAACACATTGTATGGATTCTGATTAAACATCCTTAGGATAATTTACACCTATTTATATCTTTGCAAAGGCACTGAGGACTTTTATTTTAGTCTGTTTTGTTTGCGAAGAACTAATGAACCAGGGTATCACTCCTCACACCTGGTCAAAGCTTGACTAAATAAACCTGGTTTGGTTCCTCAGAGCAAACAAGATGTACCATGAGGATCTACAGTACCACTGCTTCAGGTCAGAGTTCACCTAAATTACACACATGTGAAAAAGCACTGGGGAAAATAGACAGAAAATTAGAGATGTAAAATTAGACATGAAATGCTGCACTTTCACATGAGAATCAATCTAGCAAGGACCTTCTGAGCTGTGGAGAACCTGGAATCATGGAGGTTCTGCTGTGAGTTTAACTGCTCCTGTAGTGTAAGGAAAGACAGGCTTAGAAATATCAAAGTACAAGAAATGAGATGTGGGTTCCACAACACTGACCACATCCAGCGATAGCATTTCCTTTCTGTAAGAGATTACCATTCCACAGACTACACAAAAGACTTGTTTATTTAACTTGTATGAAATAAGTATGTGTGTGTAATAACATCTTTTTTCTCTTTTTTATTTTATTTTTTTGTAGTGAAGTACACAAGGTTTCCAACGAAACAGGGCATTTCGGACAAAGGTCTTTCATCATCTGTGCAAGCAAAGTGCTTCTGAATTTCATTGCTGCCATAGCAACAACTAGTAACAACAACCACTCTAGGTGTGCTACATGTACATTTATTAACACAGCCACTAAAATAACTGGCCCAAAAGGATCGGTTGTAACACTACAGGAGTTTCTACTGCATTACATGTAAGAGATGTAATCAGCTTTACGTTGGAGAAACCAAGTGAAAACCTGATCGTTTTGTTGAACACCTTTGGAGAATAAGAATTAAGGATTTATCATTTCCAGTATCAAGGCATTTTAATACTAATGGGCGTTGTATTAATGACATATCTGTTTACATTGCCAGTTGTTGATATGGCAGCAATGAAATTAGAAAAATCAGAAAAAATAATTGATCTACACTCCTGGAACTTTAGAACCCATAGAATGAAAGTTATGATTGAAACATCAGCGTTTTACTAATATAAACTGGTTCCTCCTCCTACAAATTCATAAGCACTTTGCTTGCACAGTTGATGAAGGACTTCTGTCCAGAACACTCTTTTTCTTAGGAAACCTTGTGCACTTCACTACATTTTTAAATACTGCATCTGGAATATCATTGGAGATTCGGGCATAATTTCAAGGTTAAACTTGGTGTTCTGTACCCAACCCTGGGTAATCCTCACAGATTTACACAGCCGTTTTCCTCTGCCACTGGTTTATTAAGTCAAGCTTCCCGTCAGTACTGGAGCAGCCACTACCCTGATGTATCCGAGGTGGACATATTTCTGCATTTATGGTGGTTTCATCACAGCTGTTGAAAGCTGCTGTTGGGATTTTTTATGTATATTACTTTATAGGGGTAAACAATGGAGTTGTATTGCTAAGCTAAGCTAATAGAACTGCTCTTCAGTGTTACTGGTTGTAGCTCATAAGCAATGAACCACCAGTAGCAATATTTTTTCAAGGATTTAAGGTTACAAATACAAATGTGGAGTGTTAGTTTTTGTCTTATTTGATTTTTATGTGGTCTGTTTAATGATTGCTTTATGTCAATAAAATTGAAATAACAATAACACTGAGAGCATGCAGGTGTGGTGACCAGACTGGGGTCCCTCAGAGCTGTCTGAAGCAGTGCTTGGTCCAGCCCAGGAAACAGCTGGAACAGGATTCAGTGTTCATGCTGAATATTCAGCAGATGTTGCATCGTAAAACAGCAATAGCATAGTTGTTACACATATATAAGTGAATCAACTTCAAACATTTAAAACGTCAGCACATCACAAGCTCAGTGCAACTATATGCATTGTTGTGTATGACATGCATCAAAAATAAAGGCACTCACCAGCATATAACCATACTCTCTCAAAGGTTTACTCACCAGCATATAACCATACTCTCTCAAATAAAGGTTTACTCACCATCATATAACCATACTCTCTCAAAGGTTTACTCACCATCATATAACCATACTCTCTCAAAGGTTTACTCACCATCATATAACCATACTCTCTCTCTCAAATAAAGGTTTACTCACCATCATATAACCATACTCTCTAGATTCACTGCTTTATAAATGGTAGGTGGTTGTAGATGTCCCTTCTCTTTGATCTTCAATATTCAAGGAACCTCAATCTGTTTTCTTTCCAGAAAAGCTTCAAGTTAGTATCAAAATATACACGATGGTTTATATGAATGCCATTCCAAAATAAACAATGTTATTTTATGATAATTTCTTACCACTGTGTAAAAGTGGACAGTCCTTATGTTGTGTGAAACATAATTCATGACCTCAACAGTAAATGGACACACAGCTAATGGTCCTCACACACTGCAGGTCTGAACAGATGAGCTAGCTAAAGCTTACTAGCAAACAAAGACCTCAGCTAAATGTCCAGTGTAATTTCTGTCTTTAGGGCGTTTCTTCTAAGGCATATATACATGTGGCTGTGCTGTCAAACTGAAAACTCAACTGTAATGTATGTACAGATGGACAGGATTTTTAGCACCGTTAGCCTTGTCTGTGGCTCTGTGCAGTTGTGTTACTCTGATTCTCCCTCATTATAACCAGCTTTGTTTGAATAGCAGGCTGTCAATCAAACATGCTCATTAGAATATTAGGACCACACCCAGACTATCCTCATCTGGGACAGATGTGCCATTTTAGTTGATTTTTGAGCAGGGTTTTGTTATATTTCCATTTTATTCTTTAATACTACACCAATTTAGTTCTTTAATACTACAGTAAGTTGTTAATTTATCAGAAAAATACTGGGTTCTTCAGCCAGTCCTGCCACCTTGTCCTTGAAAGAACTAATAAATGACCACCTTCCTCGAGTAGCTGGATGAGGATTGATATGTCGGGTCGTCTTCAGATTGGGTTTTGGTCTCAGAGGTGGTCTTTCACCTCATAACGTTGGGAGATTTTAAGACTCGAGATATTGTGTGTTATTTTCACTTCTAGGAGTTGTTTGTGTTATTCGTTTGCCATGACATTTAGGCACCATTTCATTACAACAAAAACAATCACCTGGATGCAGGAGAATGACAAAATAAACCCACAATAGAAGATTTTTAAAAAGCATAACCAACGCTAGAAAAAGCCAACAAATGATAACCATGGTATCGTTGTCGTCGACAAGATATTCGATACTGTAGGACGGTGGGGGGGAAAAAAACCAACAACGACTATTTCAGTACAGTGCGTGGTGTCCCTAAACAAATCTGTTCAGCTGATACAAGCTGAAACATCACAGTTTATATTTATTATGAAACGTCTTTGTTAGAGAGACAACAGGAAGGCTGTTTCTTCCCCCACCCCCTATTTCCTTCACCCTAGCGGAAGTTACTCTCTAAGCTAAGGCCATACTTCCAATGGCGACCGAAAACTGGGTGAACAGAAAGCGGGAGCAATCGTGGAGGGGGTCCGATCCGTGCAGCCCAAATTAAATAAATATATCGGCGGCTAACTAGACATAAAGTTAGTTTCAAAGTAGGATATTAGCTGAGCTATGGCCGATGCAAGGGACAAAGGCGGGAATATTTCGCTCCTTGAATCGGGTAAGGCACAAAAAGTAACGTTAGCGAAATGTTTTGAATTCGTGCTATCGCAGTTTCCCACTCTTAAATCACGTTTTTAAATTTTTGCCCCGACACTTACAGAGCTCTATTACCTTATTTCTCGCTATCTGACCACCGGTCCTTGTCGGAGAGCGGCCGAGGTAAGAGCTGTTGAACCACCGAGTTCTTGGCTAAAATTTGTGTTTTGTGTTGTTGTTTTGTTTTTATTCGTACGAGGGTCACACCGTGTCTAAATGTTTTTTCGCAGGTTCTCGTTAGTGAACTGGAAGAATATCAGGTGTGTCATCGTATGTTTGTTCGTAGCAAATTTCGCTGCCACCTTCGAGTGAATCCCGTGCTGGGAGACGTGGGTCCACCAGCTCTAGCGGCAGCTGCTGCTGATACCTACAGCCCAGAGCTCGTCTGTCCCCGCTAGCGCGATTAAGAAACTTTAATACTGGATTATCTTTTGAAGGCGTCGTAATATTGTTGTCGTCTCTAAACAAACATTTACTTTCGGCAGCTCCTTCCACGTAGACTGGATTGGCAAGGAAACGAGCACCCTAGATCTTACGAAGACTTGGTAAGTGTTCGTCTTTTTTCGTTTTCGTTTTTGTTGTTGTTGTTGTTAATTGTCCGATGTGTGTGTTTTGTGTTGATTGACTATAATAGCTTTACAAAATTTAGCCAAAGCACTCGCCAGTGCGGAAATGTGTAGTCAGCCATTTGTATTCATTGTAAAAGTGTGAGGGAAATCTTGGTATCAGTTTGTTCTCGTGTAATATGAAGGGCGACGGGCTGTTTGTCTCTTTCATTTTTTCTTTCTTTTTTTTTTTTTTGTTGTTTTTTGGGGTTTTTTTTTTGACCGGGCTTATTATTTAGTGTTGTATTGCAGTTAGGGTGGGGAATCGAGGGGTCGTGTCGACGTCACGCTTTTAACAGCCAATCCGCGGCCTCAATGCGCTATTGACTCTTTATTTTTACTTGTGACCTGCGTTGTGATTGGACGGTGTGTGTGGAATTATTTTGCATAAACTCCTCACTCTGAAACCTCTTCTATTTCCAACACATGCTGCGAGCGTTGAGTGGCTCGTGGGAACGATATGGGAGGGGGTGTCATCAGCGTTGATGCTGTCAGTTAAAAAAAAAAAACCCAACAAACTCTAAACATTTGTGTTTATTTTATTTTTTAAAATAGTACATTAGTCTTAATGTGCATTGTTTTCTTCACATCTATCAGTGTGCAGACTGTCCTTTTTCATTAAATGAGCTGATCAGAAATAATTTGAGTGATGCCACAATTCCCTCACAATTTTGCTCTGCAAGAATGCAGCCAGCAGGCACATCGCACCAGACCATTTGCTGCAGATATGCAGGCAGATCGGTCCAATTCTGGACAAGGAGTTACCGTCTGGTGCGGCAGGGGTACACTCGCTCCTGGGCACAGGGAGGCACTCCCTCCTCCGCACAGCGAAGGGTGAGCCTGCACTCGACACCCTTTATGCCGTTTCACCCTTATCCCAAGGAGTGTTCTGAGACGGTGCTCTCTGCTCTCCCAGACTGTGGAAGCAGTCGGTGGAAGAGCACGTCGTTCGCCGCACTTCACAGAGGAAGGCCGCCGGAGATTCCTGTCAGCTGTCGGAGCGTCCCAAACCTCGGTGAGCTTCCTCTTCCTTCACCGCTGTCGTCCTGGGAGATCTGAACTGATCCTACGAAAGCCTTTTATGTCACGGCTTGTGCTGTTTTGTGTGTGCAGTAGTATTGCTGATGACATCAGCTGTCTATCATTGGATGGGTGTGGCCTGGTCTCGTATTTAATCAAACGGAGCTTGTAGAACGAGGGGATGGAATTCATCGGGATTACTGGCAGTGAAAAATAAAGAAAACTAGTTTAATTTAAAAACAACGTCCATCCAGAACAAATTATTATTCATGTGTTGAGATGTTTTGCCCTGGTCAGTAGATCAGCAGTGTTTGCTTTGCTGTGCAACTCGTGCAGTACACAAAGCCCCACACCAGACTGGCACACATGGCTCTGGTTGGTGGAAGACTGCAGTAGATCTTGGTGTTGAAGGGAAGTACAGGAGCTTTAAGAGAAGGCGGTGAGGATGTACCACCTCCTGTCCAGTGATTCAACCCAGCATCTTCCAACAGTAACGTGTAAAAGCGACGATTTCTTGTATCTGGATGGAGACACGGTTTCCTTGGCTACAGTTTTTAAGCTTTGCTTCCAGATTGTCAGTGTTGGTCTTTTATAGTTTAGAATGTCAGCGCTGTGATTTCTGATGCACAGTTCCACACCGTTTAAATGAACTGAACAAAAGGGGTGTGTGTGTGTGTGTGTGTGTGTAGTGGACGTGTTCCGAGGCAGACAGCTGACGGGTACTCAGCGGTTCAGCTTTGTTCACCCCGTCAGCATCTATCAGCACATGCGCATGCACAGGAGGATTCTGGGACACCTCTCCGCCGTTTACTGCATCACCTTCGACCGGACCGGATCCCGGATCTTCACGGTGAGCTCCTCCTCCAGCCGGGAGAAGGTCGGCACGCTGGCCATTCGTCTGAGTCTGCTGTGCTGAGAGAAGGATGTTCCCCCTCCTCCGCCCTTCTCTCCAGGGTTCAGACGATGCCTTGGTGAAAATATGGTCATCCTTTGATGGGAGGCTCCACTCCACCCTCCGAGGGCATCACGCCGAGATCTCGGACCTGGCCGTCAACTTTGAGAACACCCTGATCGCGGCCGGCAGCTGTGACAAGTCCATCCGGGTGTGGTGTCTCCGCACCTGTGCGCCCGCCGCCGTGCTCCAGGGCCACAGCGGCTCCATCACCTCGCTGCAGGTGCGCACACCTCCACAAACCTGTGCAGAGGAAACCTCCCAGAAATGGAGCTTTTTTGATGAAAGCAAGTTTGTTGGATGTTTTCCGTTCCAGAGTTTATTTCTCCTTTCTTTAGTTCTCTCCATTTGCCAAGGGCTCGAAACGATACATGGTTTCCACGGGAACTGATGCGACTGTGTGTTTCTGGCAGTGGGATGTCAATAATACCAGCTTCAGGTATGGATGTAATTGCTTGTATCGTTGGACGTGGCCCTACAATTCTGGAAGATTCTGCAGAAAAACGGAGCAGTCTGAGGAATATGACTGAACTTGTATTGAAGTTCTTGGTGTTTGTGCTGTGATGGTTTTGCAGTGATCGGCCTCTGAAGTTCACGGAAAGGCCGAGACCTGGAGTCCAGATGGTGTGTTCTTCGTTCAGCCCTGGTAAGACGGAGGGTGTGTCTGTGCACACGTAGTGGAGGTAGTTGTCTGTGTGTGTGGTTCCAAGCCAGAGAGCTGATCAGTACTCTGACTCAGTTTTACTTGTGTGTGTGTGTGTTCTTTGTAACACTAGCTCTGTCTTTTCTGCAGGTGGCATGTTTCTGGCTACAGGGAGCACGGATGATGTCATCAGGATTTACTACTTGGGCAGTGGTTGTGCAGAGAAGATAGCAGAGCTTGATTCACACACAGTAAGAGCTTCAGAACTTGCACCATCTCCACTTAAAACGCTGTGCATCTCTTTTAAACATATCCTTTGGTATTTGTAGTTTACAGTTTCATTTCTTTTTAGGACAAGGTGGACAGCATTCAGTTCAGCAATACAGGAGAGAGGTACGTGGTGAGGGTTGGATCCCACAGGAGGTCCAGGCGGTGGAGCTGTCAGGACATGCACATGTACCCTGAGATCAGGACTGCCAGCCCCTGTATAAAGACCTAATGTTAAGAGTTCTGGAAAGGCCACAGGATTCTAACAGCATCTGTGTCACAGTTTCTGATTGGTCCATCACGATTTCTGTGATTGTTATTTTACATGTCCAGAGTTTATGAATGAAATTCCTGAAGTTCACAGATGTTGAATATATGTGAACACAAACACGGAGAGAGCAGGACAGTTTTAGTTATTAGCTCTAGTAATGAATCCAGCAGACTGGGGCCGGTTGTGGAGACGTGGTGTTGGTGGAGGAGGGTGTGGCTGGGATGAACTCTGCTTCTCCCGCAGGTTTGTGAGTGGTAGTCGTGATGGCACTGCTCGAATCTGGGGGCTTCATCAGAAACATCAGTGGAGGAGCATTTTACTGGACATGTCGGCTACACTTGCTGGGTATGAGCCTCTCACCGAGCAGATCGACCTGCTCTCGCCGCTGGACACCCTGGCTATATCTGTAGTGATTACCATGGTGGTCGTTTATTCCCTTCCGATGTCGATCGCAGGTCTGGGCCAACCACAGAAGAAGAGAGCTTTTTCAAACCCAAGGTCACCATGGTGTCATGGGATCGCCATGACAACACGGTCATCACTGCTGTCAATAATCACCTTCTTAAAGTGTGGAATTCCTACACAGGACAGCTGCTTCATGTGCTGAAGGTAAGCCATCAGGTGGAAAATTCAGAGCTCTTCATAAAAGTGAGAAGGATGATGAACATCAAGATGGTTTTGCAGGGCGTTTGTGCTTCTTCCCACAACCTGTCATGGTTTCATGGGTTCATCTGTTTCTACTGTGGTGGTTCTGGAAGTCATAATAGCAGCTCCTCCTAAACCAGCTCCTCCTAGAGGTTATCTAGTGCTACAGCAGCACTCTTGCTAAACCTGGTCATCACCTGATAAGTGAAATTGACTGTGTTAGAGCAGAGTAACACCAAACCGTGCTGGACCAAAGTGGGGCAGGGCTGGGCTGGTCCAACCACACAGAACCAGCATTCTCAGCTATGATTAGTTAGTACTGTACAGGCAGATACCAAATAACTTTTCCTGTAACTGCATAAATTTGGGATTTAGCTTTGTCTGGTTTCTGTGGTGTATTGTGTGGGTGAGGGTGGTGGTCTTCTGCTTGCACCACACACTGAACTTGTCTGATAGCTCCGTAGGAGGGTGTAATGTTTGAAAGTGAACAGAAACCATCTAGCACTTAAGAAGGTAGACCGTTTCCAATCAGGAGAATGATTATCTCAACAGAAATGATCATAACAGAGTAATGGCTTTGCTGGTATGATTTAATAACTGCACGTATACGTTCTTCAGTACGTCTTTGACGTCTGTCCTGAGTACTTGAACCTTATATGTTTATGATGACAGGTTCACATGAACTTGTGGATTTTATCTTGTCTCGTGAATTTAATATTGTTTTGTCAATTTTCTGTAAAGCTGTCTGGAAACTAATTTTAAAATTTACTATAGAAAACTTATTGGAAATGCTGCTGGTGGTGGAGGTGCTGGTGTGCTGTGGTGGTTGTAGCTGTGGTGGAGGTGCTGGTGTGCTGTGGTGGTTGTAGCTGTGGTGGAGGTGCTGGTGTGCTGTGGTGGTTGTAGCAGTGATGCTCTGTTATCCTCTAGCTGGTGGCCTGAAAAGATTCTGTTGTTAATGTTGTACTGATGCTGGTTGCTCTACTGTGTGTGTGTGTGTGTGTGTGTGTGTAGGGTCATGAGGCCGAGGTGTTTGTTCTGGAGCCACACCCCTACGACCCACGGGTCATGCTCTCCGCCGGTCATGATGGCAACGTCTTCATATGGGACCTCATCAGAGGAACCAAGACTCAGCATTACTTTAACATGGTACTGACTCAGCATTACTCTAAACGCGGTACTGACTCAGCATTACTCTAAACGCGGTACTGACTCAGCATTACTCTAAACGCGGTACTGACTCAGCATTACTC
>JAOYMR010000003.1:22347203-22372861 GCA_025802075.1 Tenebrosternarchus preto | reverse complement strand
CCCCCCCCCCCCCCCCCCCCCCCCCCCCCCCCCCCCCCCCCCCCCCCCCCCCCCCCCCCCCCCCCCCCACGGGACTATTTTTGTGCCAAGTGTATAAATGTGATATTACAGTAAACTCACCTTATCCACAGGCATCCAGCAAACACAGAACTGCAGTGCAATTGGTGCACTTTGTTACAAAGGTTACGCTATGCTTTCATGTAAAACTGGGTTATGATTTTGATGTTCTGTGAATACTAAAAAAATACATTTCAAATACTAAAAAAGTAAGTTAATAAAGAAATATAAGAATAGAAGTGAACATAGAAAGGCTGCAGACATTTGTTTTTACTAAAAGACACTTGGAAGCTTAAGAAAGAAACAAAAAAGATATTTTATGAAATGTCAGATGGAAGGAAAACATGTTAGTTTTTAAAAACTTCAAAGCATTAATTTAAAGGTTTAAGATGAAAAGACTCCCATTTTAAATTACAGAGATCTTTTCCACATCTTGGAAAGTATAAACATTCTCCTAAAGTTATTTGAAAAACTTTGAACTGAAGTAGTGTGGGACAAGAGAGCAGCTCTACCTGCTCCACTGTGGTGAGAATGAAGGAGTAGATTACTGAAACAAAGAGTGTGGGGAGCACTTTTTGGAAACAGAGTAGGTGGACAAGACAGAGGAAACACTCTCCCCAGGAAGACACAACTTGATACTTACACTACACAAGGGAAGATTACCCCTCAGAACCCATGAAGGAAAGACAAGAGAATCTTGACTGGAACATTCACTGGGAATTACTATCAAGCATAGTACACATACTACACACCATGGCTTCACAAAGAGGGGGGGGCCTTTGAGAAGCAGTTATATAGGGGAGGGCCACCTGAGGGAGATCAGGTTAACGAGCCATGATTAATTATATATTAATGTCAGCTCTCTCTACCAGTTGACATTACCTCTCTCTACCAGCTGACATTACCTCTCTCTACCAGCTGACATTACCTCTCCCATGGTTTTTCTTTCCTATAGCTGCTTCTAAACCCGTAATCCAGCAGCACTTTGGAAGATCTCCATATTCACTCACCAGATTTTTCCAACAACTCCACCAACATATCACATAAAAAACATGACATTGGAACCCGTGGCAAGATTGTCTCTAACAGAGCAGTTTCTTACAATATGAAGTTTGATTTATATGAAGTTTGATTAAATATGTCATATGTGACGGCAGTGGAGCAGAGGGCAGAGTTGGAGTTTTATCATCAGTGGAAAACAACCGCAGCAAACAAAAAAACAAAACAGCAACTCGTCACTTTAAGTGAGATCGTGGAAGGTGTGTGTGGGGTGTGTGTGTGTGTGTGTGTGTGTGTGTGTGTGTGTGTGTGTGTGTGTGTGTGTTTGAAGGAGTCTTGAAGGGCGAGTGCCAAGCGTGCCATGGCATCATATTTTAGGATGGATGCTCTGAAAGCATAAAAAGCATAAAATCATGTCAGATTCCTCTTCTTACAGTGCAGCCACTGGACGCTGAGCAAGGGCAGGACGAAAGCGTGAGAAGGTGGTTCCGAGCCGTCTTCCACAGGGACAGCCGCATCACTAAGGACATCAGCTTGGTACAAGCACAGCTGCTGCTTCTGAAAGAACCTACTGCCAGTGTTGATTACAACCAACCACTGTTTAATCAGAACATTTGGATTAGAATTCACAAAAGCTCTGGTTCCCATTTGGAGAAGGTGTTTGATATAAGAGGGTTTAAGGCCATAGGACACAATGTTTCCGTGGATATGACAGCCCCAGTTGAGGAATGGCTCAGGCAATCTGGTGACACATTACTAACTGTGGATCTAGGCTTTGTGATAGACGAAGCAGGCAGGCCTGAACCCACCCCTCACCTCAGCTTGGAACTTGAGTTCTCTGTGGGGAAACTGAGGAATATTCGGTCGGTTAACGAGGAAGACGGCCACTGCAGTCGGAAGTCTCTCAGCGTGTCCTTTGAGGAGATTGGCTGGTCAGACTGGATTGTTGCTCCTTCTGGCTACACAATGTACTTCTGTGATGGCTCCTGCCCACACAATTACAAACCAGCCAGCATGCACACCCAGATAAAGTCTCGTCTTCACCGCTTGACCAAGGGAGCAACGCCTCGCCCGTGCTGTGTCCCCGCTGCCTATGAGCCCATGATTCTCATGCATTACGACAGTCGGGGGAAACTTAAGCTTTCGTCCTTTGACGATTTGATAGTTAGCAAATGCCACTGTGCTTGAACTATTTAGCCCAAACGAGAAATGTCACGGGTCTACAGAATTCTCTCTCAGGAGAAATATATCTATTCTGAAACAGCGATAGTGTGGAAAAAATGTTGTTCTTATTAGGTTACATTCTTAACATTCTTCTAAACAGGTAAAATAGCTCTTTTCTTAGAGAGAAAGACACCTGTCTTCACACGGACACTCAGTATTGAAAACATTACAAATAATTATTACAATAATAGTTTTTTGATGGCAGGTACTGATTATTTATTCTAACTTATTAATGGCGTGTTTTTATTTTTGTTGTTTTTGTATGGTGCAATTGAAGAAACTGCATTTTTTTAGAGTTTTAATTGTTTCATATATTATTTATAAATTCCTATTTCACAGCATTTGAGTTAATTTATATCCTTTCAGTTCATTATAATAATACCACACTCATTGAGCTTCACAGGGGTCAGTTATTATTGATAGGTTCTAATGTTATTGAGAACAAAGGCAGACCTGTTTACATTCAAACTTCAAGTCTTTTATGGCTTCATTTCAAGGTCTAAGAGAACCATAAAACAAGCTGTGATATGGCAGGTTCATGAAGCAGCCTTGAACACAGCAGTCTGCACCACACATGGCCTTGATCAACAAACGAACGACATACAGAATAAACAAAAGTGGCAATGAAGCATTTTCCGTTTACAGATAGGAACTGTTTAGAGGTTCCATGTGTCCAGCACCTCCCCCTTCACTGTTGACTGAAGCAGTGAAGAGGTTGGTGGAACAGAATGATTAAAAACCCTTTTTTTACCACTGGTGAAACGTGAATGTATTATCATAGTTCGGTATGATTAGCAATACATGTATGACTGACCTGGAGAGAACCTGATAACAATGAGATAACAAGAGGAAATGCATTCTTCTTATTCAGATGAGCATAACTAATATCAGGCCAAATTGTGAGAGATTATATTTGTATGAAACTTCAGGAATATTTCATTAGTTGTTCTTACACCATGTCTGATCTTACCATGTCATAATCTGCACACGTACCCTAAACTCATTGACATAACTGAGATACTGCTCCTACACAGGGGCTATGTGGACAAAAACAATAGTATAAATGTAGACTGGTTACTAGTTGGGCTGCCCAGTGGCGAATGGGTTCCCTCTTGAGTCTTGGTCATACCAAGGATTCATCCTATTCCACCAGGGAATTCCTGCAACTCTTATCCTCTGCTCCACTGATTAGGGATCTGAACCCATGCAGCAGTAAAGCTGCTTTGTGACAACATGTAAAATTCTGCTGAGAATTTAGCCTGGGGTTCAGCTAATGTTTGGCTTATGATATTTTATCCTGCAGTTGCATGAAAATTACTAAGCAAATTACTGGTTGGAGTAGGGAGATGTGATGGGTGTAGTTTAATACCCCACACCAAGAACAGGAGTGAACCCTATGAACAATACATTACATTATCTTTCACTTGTTTTGGAATCAATATGGCCTCTCAACATTATATATTCAGTTTTCTGTAATGCCCAGTCACAGGTAAAGAAAGGAAGCATGCTTTAACTTTTCCCTGAATGTTTTAGACTTTTCTAATATGTAACTATCTTACTTGTTAGCTTTAGGTCTAGGAATACACTCCAAATTTGACCCCTCCACTTTTCCAGGTTTAATACTCTCTTTCCTGTTCATTTATAAGTATAGGTCCTCAGAAGGTCAAACCATCCATGTAATGTTCATCCACTTAGCACACATGCATTAAACAGACATCAGGTTGGAAAACACCTGGAAGTGCACAGGAAGAGGATCCCTTCTGTGAGTGGACGTCCGGGGAATGTTCTAACCAGGTACAGATATGAACAGAAAAAAGGGAGGCAGACACGTCCGTTAGCAGTATTATTAAATCAAGCTTTTGTAGCTAAGATCCTTGGACCCCTCTACCCTGCAGTTTCATGGTTTTAACTCTAGCATGCATGACCACCTGATTGAACCCATTATGAGCTAGTAAAACCACGTGTGCTAGTATAATCCTGTAGAACCACGTGTGATAGTATAATCCTATAGAACCACATGTGCTAGTATAATCCTGTAGAACCACGTGTGCTAGTATAATCCTGGAGAACCACATGTGCTAGTATAATCCTGTAGAACCACGTGTGCTAGTATAATCCTGTAAAACCACATGTGCTATTATAATCCTGTAGAACCACGTGTGATAGTAAAATCCTGTAGAACCATGTGTGCTAGTATAATCCTGTAAAACCACGTGTGCTAGTATAATCCTGTAGAACCACGTGTGCTAGTATAATCCTGTAGAACCACGTGTGCTAGTATAATCCTGTAATGGAACAGAAGGAGCAGAAGGCAGTGCTGGATTTCAAGGGGGTTTATTTTCCATCACAAAACGAAAGCAACAATAGTGACGTAAAGCCCCAATGTACAGAAAAGCAAAGTAGTGAGGAAGGGATCTGTGGGATTAAACGTGCAACTGTGTTACTTAACAAACTCAAATCACCTGTGCCTAATAACAGGGTGATAGAGAATGATGGGGCCATGTGTGGGTGTGTTTGGAGTGGGCGTGTTCCTGAGTCTGGGTGTGTTTGGAGTGGGCCTTTCCCTGAGTCTGGGTGTGTTTGGAGTGGGCGTGTCCCTGAGTCTGGGTGTGTTTGGAGTGAGTATTTCCCTGAGTCTGGGTGTGTTTGGAGTGGGCGTGTCCCTGAGTCTGGGTGTGTTTGGAGTTTGTATTTCCCTGAGTCTGGGTGCCCCGGTGCACCGTGACAAATCCGTTGGTTTAAAGACATCATGACCCCAGCATCAATCAACATGAGACAATCTAGAGGCATTTAAAATATTACTCCTATATTCTTCACTGAAAATCTCACCACTGGGTGTTGACAGACTGGGCCAGTGAAAATAGGAAAACACCATGGTTAAATGTACGAGATGCTCAGTGTTTGTTATAATCATGGATATTGTATTGGTAGGTGCAGGGTTTTAGATTGCTTGATCTCTGCTGGATATTAGACAGTAGAGCTATGTGTTTGTGTATAAGGCCTGATTAAATATAAGAGTATTTACTTCCTGGGTAAATCTAAATTTTACTGTATACACTCATGTTTAAGTACAGTATGAACAAATAAATGAAACATTTTTTTCATGGACTTTTAAGTGTTGAGGAGAGGAAAAATGGAAGTCAATGTCCTCATTTTGTTCATTAAGATCAGTTTTCATTTTTGGTATAATTGCATAATTCTAAACTTAAACAACATATGCATATGTTCTACACTACATGTTCACGTTGTTAACAAAGTCTTCACCAAAGCAATATATATATATATATCTTTGTATGTGTAACATGACAGTAAAAATCCTGAATTAAACAGAAATGTAATATTCCTTGAATTAATCGGGCAAAACATACAGTTCCTCTGAATGCCCTGTCTGTGAGGGGAAGAGGGCAGGATCATTGCTGTAGATGCCTTCACTTGTGTCATACTGAAGGTACAACTCATCAGCACTGATAGGTGTCCTAGAGAAACACAGTGGACAAACTCATCATCTGTGATATGTGTCACAGAGAAACACTAACACACATCTATACTACCATACATCTACACTAACACACATCTATACTACCATACATCTACACTATCACACATCTATACTACCATACATCTACACTAACACACATCTATACTACCATACATCTACACTAACACACATCTATACTACCATACATCTATACTACCATACATCTACATTAACACACATCTATACTACCATACGTCTACACTAACACACATCTATACTACCATACATCTACACTAACACACATCTATACTACCATACATCTATACTACCACACATCTACACTAACACACATCTATACTACATACATCTACACTAACACACATCTATACTACCATACATCTACACTAACACACATCTATACTACCATACATCTATACTACCATACATCTACATTAACACTCATCTATACTACCATACATCTACACTAACACACATCTATACTACCATACATCTACACTAACACACATCTATACTACCATACATCTATACTACCATACATCTATACTACCATACATCTACACTAACACACATCTATACTACCATACATCTACACTATCACACATCTACACAAACATACATCTATACTAATATTCATTATATTATATTATTGTACACATAATATTATTGTGATTTAAGGAACCAGGTCCTTCTTCTTTGTATATTTTTGGAAAATATTAATTGAATTTCATGTTTTTATAACATCTGATCACTTTCTGCATGGTAGCTACACAACAGACTTTTCTATGAATGATATACCAAGATTACTAAACAGTTAGCAGTGTTACCCAATAAAGGGCATCTAGTTAAACACAAGCAGACATTACATTATTTCCTTGCGTAGCACTATACATTTCCCCAAGTCCCCATCATCTTTGGTGTGAGGGTGTTTGCCATGACGACACTGACCCTGAACCCCAGCTTTTCCAACCACTCCCCTCAGACAGAGAACTTAAGGACCTTGAACTCTGACCTTTAACCCAACCCCCTTGTTGCGTTGAACTGCTCAATCATTTACATATTAAATATTGGTGTTTTAAACCATTATGCACTTCAATTCTTCATATTCTTATTCTTCCGTTTATTCTTGTTTTATTCCCTATTCTATACACTCTCTATGTATGTGTTAATAGTTTATTGTGTCTGATCAGTCTCTTTGAAATGTTACATGGCTTTGTTCGCGTAACATCTGGAAAATAAGACAATTTATGGATCTATTTTTGATGTAACAGTGATGTTTTTACTTACCTGTATGTTCTTTCACTCTCTGTAGAAAACTGCTGTCTGGTTTCTTGTTCAGTAGTTCTGAATCCACAGTTCTCATAGACCGGGCTGTTCTGAGCTGACTCAGCATATCTAGTACACGATGTACCGTGGTCCTCATTTGTGTGTTTAACTTTTCCAGATTCTACAATATTTATTGATTTCTTATGCCTTAAGTAAAGTGTTACTGGTATCACAGTCCCCAAAATAACAATGATGACAGGCAAAAAAACAAGTCCAATTAAAGAGGAATTTGAAGCCGTATGAACTGCAGTACCAATGGGTGCAGTGGTATAACTGAAATTTGAAGCCATTGACTGCAAAAGATGAAAATTAGAATGTAAAATTAGAACATGAAATTAGAATGTATGCTGTTCTAATTAAGATCGTATTAATTAGAACATAAAATTAGAACATATGCTGTTCTAATTAAGTTCTAAATCATTAAATAAATGATTAAAAACAGAGAACAGTAGTGTTTGGTTAAAACAACAAACAGCAAGTTAAATGCAGGTCCTGTAACATGCCTGCTGCTGAAATCATATACATGAAGATACAGGATTTTTACAGTGTAATTTACAGTTTGTCAGTCCCACACTTACCATGTATAACTGTAAAACTTGAAAAGTACAGAGCAAACAGGCAGTGCTTCCTCCAGGGTTCCCCTTTCAATGATCACTTCATGCAATTCAGGAACAGTTGCGCAGTTCTGAATTGTGCCTTCTTGTAAACGTCTGAACGCTGGTTTTCACTGAAACGGCTGAGAAGGGACGTGTCCTGATATCTTATATATGTTTATAATGAAGGGACGTGTCCTGATGTCTTTTATTTGTTTATAATGAAAGGACATGTCCTGATGACTTCTCACCAAGTTTATAATGAATTAAATAAATCTAATAAATCATTATAGATGGATTATTTTCCAATAGAGCTTGAATAATTTGTATATATGTATGTAGCAGACTGAAGCACATCTATGGAGATAATAATGTTGACTAGTTTCAAATGTTCTCACCAAAGAGGAACTCAAACAGGACATACAATTAGACTCAACATTTTTGGTATTTCTGGGTGTTGCAATTTAGGAACTTTCAGCTTATTTCAACTTTTTTTGTAATACTTCTCAATACATTCTCTCAACACGTAAATGCTAATCCATATGAAATAGACCGTTGTTAAGGGTCTCTTAATTCTGTCATGTTCCATGCACACGTGTTTGGACAAATAACATATGTAAACCTAAAAAACATGATTTTTTTGAACAGCACTTGATCCAGTACTGAAAATAGACTGACAAAACTAAATTCTGTTTGGTTTGAACATCCAGATAGTTTGGGTTAAGGCTGGATACAATCTCAAGCCTCCACACTGAAGAAGGCAGAACCAGGGGCAGATTTCACAATGATGATTGAGATCTCGGAAGGAAGTCTGAAAGGACTTGGGCAGGGGGGATTTTCATGAGCATGTTCTGAAGCAGAACTCTTGAATGGTATTTTAAACAGTTCTTATTTTAAAATATATTTTTGAAGAATTCTGTTTCCTCACCCAAGTGTAAAAAGCATTATGGTTTGCTATCAAATGTATATATTATTTTGTTTTTGTTGAACAAGGACAAACCAACAGAAAAGCTGGAGATCTCTAAAGAATTGCGTTGGAAGGATCAGCAAAATCAAAATCTTGTAAAAAGGTCAGAACCAGCCAGATGCTTCAGGATAAAACTGGATGTGGTTAGTAATGAAAGTGTGGTCCAATAAAATAGTCAGTCAACAGGCCTAAGTCAAAACTCGAACAGTGAGGTACAGAGTTCCTGTCTGTTACATTCAGAAGGTACCCGTCTGCCTTTTTGGTGGGTATTTCAGGAGTTTTGTTTCAACAGTCCAGACAACAGAGGTGAAGCTATAATTGTTCACAGTGAGCAAAGATTGTAACTGATTTATCATGGATTGTATGAAATAATGCAGGAAATAATGAGAATTAGAACCACTTATTGGCTGAGCACACTTGGCTTGTATGTATGTCATTTATTTTGGTGAATTGCTGCTAAAGTAAAGGAACAATACAGAATAATGATTGGGAATTGATGTGGTAGAAAAATTGAATGCACTACACAGCTGTGCTTACATAAAAGTACAACACAGAATTAGAATCAAAATACAGTTACAAGGATCCCACAGAAATGGACATATATCCAGCATTCATTTTATATCTATAACAGTATAGATCATGAGAGACATTACTGTAAAAAAAAACCCAACCAAACAAAAAAAGAGCATTTCCATTTAGGAGCATTTTATTAACTGTATATTGCATGTCATCATTAACGTCCACATGTATTAATTAAGCAAAACAACTGTTTTGGAGAACAAACCAGTTTTATCGAATTCTACAGACCTTTTTAAAGGAGACAATAAGGATTGCATTATTGTGAGAACCAATCCAATAAAAATGTCCACGACACAAACTCTGGACATTCCCCGAAAGCTGTCAATGCAGTGACACCTACTGTTTGCTCTGATCAATGACGCGTTCAATGTTCAACCGAGGCGGCCCCTTCCCTCTTTGTCCTTCACCCTGCTACTCTTTTTGGCATTGCATCGCAAATTCATATTCCGCGCATGCTCATTTTTAACCCCTTTTTGGATAATACAACTATTGTCATGACACCGGCCACATGGAAACGCAGTAATGTTTAACAGGGTGCTTGCCGAGCACGGTTACGTAATGACGTTTTCAGAGTTCCAATTTCCCATAATGCATCGAGGAGACGTTTTTGATCCAATTCACTTCATGAAATCGGGGAGGGTGCTCAACGCTATGAGGCGAAGAGAAACGGCAACCGTCGAATCCTCGCTGTCCAACTGAAAAAAATTTGATACATTTAAAAAAAAACCCAACGGTCACATTTGAATCATGCCGTACCGATACTTTCTCAAAACCCAAGCTGGTCTGTGAGTTTCTGCAGTGTACGCACCCTTGATTTCGGAGGAATTTCCCCCCGTCGGCCGATTCGCACCGACCAGGCAATGACAACGGACTCGCCAACACCGCAGCAGATGAGGGACCGGCTGCTGCAGGCCATCGATAGCCAGAGCAATGTGAGTAGCTAGCTAGCCAACCAGCCAGCGCTGAGTCGAGAGCCAGTTAGCTATGTGTAACTCATACATTAACTGCAGTTTTCTTTACCAGAAATGTATATTAAAGCACGCCGTTTGAATTCGTCTTGGCTATGTGGAGGAAGATGTGTCAACAATCACGCTTTCTGGTTAAAATAAGATGGCTGGTTAGGCTACAGAGCAAGCTAGCTTAGCTTATCTTAGCTGTTAGCCGAAGTTAAGCAACGAGTTAACGAATGGCATATTGAAAGTTGCCCATAACGTTAGCTAGCTAGCACCTGTGAGAACTAATGTTATTGAGCCGTGCCTTCTGGTGTCCGTTCACCTGTTGATGTCTAACAATAAATTAAGATGTCCATGTTCCCATGCAAGTTGCACAATGATTAAGATAGCCAGCCTGCTATATATGTTTTCTTTCAAAGTGCTAGCTAGCTGGCTACCGTTGCTTGTTAGCTAGCTACCTGTGTTTGCAGGTCACTAGCCAGCTAGTAATCTCTAGCTGAATGCGTAGCTAGCTAGCAAAGTTAACGTTATCTAGTTTAAAAGATTTAAAAACACCATGACATTACCAACGGAGCTTTGTAAATACTGGATAACGAAAACATTTCTGTAGATAACCGTTTAGGCTAGTGGCTATGAGTTGAGAAGGCCAACAGTAACGTTACTGTCTTGGTCAACTTCGTCACCTTTCAAATGTGGCTGTTAAATGTAGCTAGCTAGCTAATTCGGTATGTGTGTATATAGGTGGCAGTGATTATTAGCTAGATAGCTAAGTGCGATTATTAATGTTAATGCGCACATTCTTAAACACCTTAACTGGTAACCTAAGCTACCTCCTGTCAGTCTGGGGAATGTAGCTGTCTAGTGAATTAACTAGTTATTCGGTCGTGCTTCCCTCTTTCAACATAAAAAACTCGTGTCAGATATGAATAAAAAAATAAGTAATATTTCGAATCCAACTCTACGCACGTTTTGTGCGGCCTTGAAGTTTCTTGGTGCCGTTTGATGAACTTTGTGTGTGGATTTAAATGTGTTGCGTTCTGGGAAGTTTTTGCAATTCACCCCTATGTCATACATACATGCATGCATACATGCATACATGCATACATACATACATATATAGTGTGTGTGTTTGTTTGTATATATGTATATTGCGCACACCTATTCAAATGTTTTAGCAAACCAAGCGTCATAAACGCGTTATAACGGTATGAATAGTTTTCTCACATCCAATCTCAACCTGTTAGTGTAGGCTTGGGACACAGGTGCTCATTGGCTTTGAGACCAAGAGCTAGTTTGAATGCTGGATGAGAACCAGATGTGTTAGGGCAGTACATAAAGGGCAGTAGGACTGTGTGTTCCTGAACCAGGTGTGCAGACAGGTAGGTTATGGCAGTAGGTTTGTGTGTTCCTGAATTACTGCCCGTCAGTGCTGTTCCTCTGGAAAAGAGCACAAAGTGTGTGGTACTCCTGTTGTGAACAAAGGGGGAAGCTGCTGTATCAGTGAATAAACGGTTCCTCAGTGTCCAGCAGTATGAAACGAGATTACAGGCTACACTGTTTTTTTTTCTCCTGTTTTCTTGAAAGTGTGTTTTCACAAATCGTAGATTATTCTAATTTTTAAATTTTAAAAGTGATTCTTGGTCATAATTACACATTGTCCATCCAGGCACTTAATCTGTTCTGGCAGTTTTTTTGACTGACACTTTTTACAAGACCTGCAGTGGGGGTTTCTGGGACAGAAATCCAAGCAGCTTTGCCACCTGGTTTAAAAAAGTGTTCTACCTCTTTCTATGCATGTTAAGAATGTGTTTGAGTGGGTATATTGAGTTTGACTCGGAGGAACGGGCTGAAGAAGGTTAGCATCATCTTCTGTGAAAAGCCTCAAAGATTAGCTGAAGTTTGTAGACCCTAAGCACAAGCCTTGTTTTACGTCACAATGAACTACTGTGTTGTCGTACCTGTGAATGGCGAATCGTCATTAAGACTATTGAGAGCCTTTTTCTTCAACTAAACCGCCCAGCTCCAAAAAAATCTGAAACAAACATTCCTTGTGTTAAAATGTAATTGGTATTAGTACAAGGTACCTGATACATAGTAGGACACTGTTAAAAAGCAAAGAGTTAAAGTTTTAAACAGTTTAAAGCAGCACCTAAGGAAAAGAGTGTTGTCACTATGTCTTGACCTTAATGTTTCATAATATTTAATAATGACCTGTTTTCTTTTTCAGTATTGTCTCAGGTGTACACTCAGTTGTGAGTGACGCAGGCTACCTTAGAACAGACCAGTTAACTCTGGGCAGGATATGTAAACTTGAGCAGTTAAGGATGTCAGTAACAGTTTCCATGAAGATCCATTGAAATACTCGCTGACAGTTTGTGACCACATTACATCTTCAATTCAAATGTCTTGATGTGTTTAGCACTCAGCACGAGTTGTTTGAAATGTGGCTGGATTTAACTAGACCACCTCTAGTAGTTCACACTGTGTTCTTAGGTAATGTAAACGCAATGCTTGCAGATGAGTGTGCTCACGTTAGGGAGAAAGTGCCCAGCTACAGCAGTGTCATCAGATTGTCCCAAAGGAGCCCACAACCACACACACTGAGCAGTTTCCTGGAGAAGCGTTTACTCTAGCTTCCATTAATGAGATTCTCTTGACAGTTATAACAATGCTAATAACTGTTATATATTTGAAGAAGAGCATAGACAATAACATCACTGATTACTCCAGTTAGATTGGCCTAACTGACTTCCATCCACCATATTTGTTTATTGTGTGTGTGGGGTTGAGATCTGATTACAGCATTGGACCGCAAGAATGCACAGAAATTCCACAGGAAAATGTAAGGGAGAGGTCAGATTTTTAATTACTCATGCCAATATCCAGATGTAGATCTCCTATTAATGTGATGTGTGTAAGGCCTTTTTTAGTAACATGTAGAGTATGCAAGGCCTGTGCTGAACTACCAGTCTGAATATGTTTAATATGGACTTTATTTCCCGTAGGAAGTAGCTTTAAACATGCCCATTTTCTTTCTTGTCATCAGAGGAAAAGCAGTTTTATATGAGCCCATAAAACACAGAACAGTAGCATAACTGTGTGTGCTGCACTAGGGCCAGGTCCAGATGCTTCTGAACTGGTTTCCAAATACTTGTTCTCAAATACTTTTAAAACCAATAATACTGCTGTTTTTTTTGTTAACCTGCTTTATCATGTAAAATGTTACATTTATATACTTTATCTTAAATGAGCAATTATTCATGGTATAGTGAATGTTCAGTTCTGATCTGAATTCTGAAATTAAATGTTTAAGGAACCTACACCTTAAACTTTAAAAGTTGTTAGAAGTTAGAAATGTGTATGTTCACATTGCAAGAAGTCATATTGTTCAGTTTAGATTTTTTTCCCCACAGATTGTAATGGTTAACATTCATAATTGCCGATCTAGAACTATATACGAAAATGACTTAAATCTGATTTGAAAAGAATGTATTAGTTTGTTCACACAGCCCTGCAGTTATGGATTTGTGGCAAAAAAAATTGGATTTGAGTGACTCTAGGTTGGTAATGTGAACGTAGGCTGTCTCTTTCTATGTAGTAACTATAGTATAAGCTGTGTAATGAACTCCAATTTTTTTTATTATTTTAAATGATATACTGAGATGATGTGTGTGTGCTTGAGTTTTTGATGTTTGAGTTTAATAAACTGGGTAAAGAACAGAATGGCTTAAAGGTTTCATATTGTACAAATTTTCTAAAGCATTTTGTAGCGGTGTACAAAACCTCAGTTGTTTTATATACTAAAGTCTCTCTTCATATTTAGTTTTTTTTTTAGATCTTCACTTTGTAGCAACTTTCTGTGTCTCTTTTAATGCTTCCTAATGTTAACAACTCTAGTGAGAATGTAATGCATATTGCTTCTGCCGCACTAGAGTAGACTGACCAGATTCACTCATAGTTATCAGTGCCTAAGAATCATGGATGAGCTTTTGCTAGACATTTTTAAAGCTTCTGTAATTTAGTTTTTTTAATTAGGTTTTTCATTTATTTATAACTTCCACCTCTTCCCTCCCACCTTTCTTCAAAGCCTCACTGTACATGGCCATGCAGACTAACCCCTGAACCCAGTCCTTAAGCCCAATTTTAGGCCAAACCCTTTGTGCTGCTTGCATGTGCATTTTCTCAGATTTGATTCAGAAACACTTTTTAAATATAGTGAACACACAAGAGACACAGCAGTGAACCATACAAAATTACATCCAGGTGGATTTGGGGGATTCTTATAATTAAAAAAATGTCTATAAATCATTTGTATGTCTATTTTCATTTATTTTTGGGGGGGGAGGGGGGTGTTGCCTGTTTAATGTAGCTTGTCCAGCACTGTTGAACAAACATTGCATTGTTGGGTTCTGTGAACTTAATGATAAACAGGTGGCTGTGATGAGGATTGGAGTTAACAATAGTGGAACAAGATAAAAAAAATTCCCTTGCCTGAAGTCCCCCATTGTCCTTTCTCCCTAATCCCCTCTGGGGAGTTTTTCCGCGTCACTGTTGCCCAGGGCTTGTTCATTAGGGACTTAAACCCATGCATTTGTGAAGCTGCTTTGTGATGTTTGTTGTAAAAAGCGCTATATAAATAAATCTGATTTTGACTTTCCTGGTTGTCGTTACATTCATCCTGAGGTCAGAGGCATTTCTCTGGTTGGCACAGTAGCCATGCACTGAGGATCCAGTGAGCCAGTGCCTATTCCAGCCTTTACGTGCTTCCGTCCGACTCTCTCAGTGTCTCTCTCGGCGGCCCACGATCGTAGCAGCTCCCACGAAGGGTTCCTGTCCTCCTGCAGGCCAATCTGTCCCTGGGAGAAACGGTCGTAGCGGGTTAATACTGCACAGCTGCTGCTGGGGGAATGCTGCTGGTAGTCTAACTTAAAGTAGGACGTGATGTGTAGTATTTTATGTGCCGATGCTTATTGCATTGACATCATCTGAATTTGAAAACCATAAAATGCCGGTATTGTTCTTGAATTGTACTTTTTATGCGTAGTGTTTTGAGTGTCAGCATTTCTGAAACGGCTGTGCTGATGTTTGTTCCCTGCAGATCTGTAACATGGTTGCAGTACTTGATGTTATCACCAACTTGGAGAAATACCCAATCACCAAAGAAGCACTTGAGGTTGGTAATACTTTAATATATTACTGATTTTAAATGGAAAATGAAAAGCTATTAAACATATTTACAGTGTCTCATGCAACTATTGTTGTGCTCTCCAAGAACTCATTTAGATGTTGAATTACAGGAGTGGTGAGATGTACATCATGTAATGAAACGTAACAGTAGGGTGTGCAGGATAAGAAAATCCACTTTAATAATGGTGACCATCAGTGCACCACTGCAAATGCAGCATTGATTTAGGGATTCGTTTACTTTCTGAGCTGCAAATGAAACTGATATAAGGAAAACACGTGTTTAACAAATATATATAAAAAAAACAGCTGAAATCCTGTTATTGGAAGCGAAAGCCCAGAAAGGTTGAGAAATGGCACTAAAATGAGATGTTTAGCAAGGCACAAAAAACAGTGGCAGCAGCTTTAATGTATATATGGTTGTAAACTCTATTAGGAATAATAACATTTTGGTCTGGTTTTTCTCATCTAGAGAGTGTACACTACGAAATAATGGGATTGGCCATTTTAAATATAAAATAATGGATCCAGATACATCGTAATGGATTGGGATCAGCTGTGTTAAATCCGTTCTGCACCTGATCCTTTTGTTAATGTTATTTTTATCCCTGCATCATTTCAACTGGCTTAAGTGTCGCACTTGTGGTGTTGAAGCCATTTTCTGGAGCTCATATGCAGTATAATAAGTGCAGAGTAAAACTATTATTAAACAGAAAGTGAAACCAACATTCCAGCAGCATGTACTGGACGTGAAGCCTGCATGTTACATACTGGAAGCAACAGAGATGCTTTTGTTGTGAGAAACTGTAAAAAGATTTTTACAGCAACATTTACAGTACACATTTCACCATGGCAGCTCTACGGTAAACACGGAACGTTGCACTTTTCATTTAAATTGTGCCTTGTTGCATGTTTGTCAGTGTCAGGCTTCTCATACAGCTGAGCATGTAATTCAGCCAATCAAGGTGACGTTGGATATGTGAGAAATGGACATCCTGTACATTCGTGTAATTCGGAGGGAGTGTGCATAACTACATGTGTAAATAAAGCAGGTAAAGGTGTTTGCAGGGTCATTTGGTGTCCAAGCCTGCGTCTCTCCAACAGATTTCAAGGCATTTTCAGTTTTTTTTGTTTTTTTTTTCCGGCTGGTTAAGTACATGGCTTAGCTGTGTACAATCTGCAGTGCATATTTAGGGCTTCAGTAAAATGATCATTATTCATAATTCCTATGAACATTTTGAATGTTAAAAAGTACGATCACAACACCAAAATATGCATTTTTTTTTTCGATTTCCAAGAACATCCAAGTTTGTTTATTTGATCAAATAACCTTATTGACCCGTTTATTAATTATATTTTCTTTTCAATACAGGAAACCCGACTTGGAAAGCTCATTAATGACGTGAGAAAAAAGACAAAAGATGAAGATCTTGCCAAACGTGCCAAGAAACTTCTTCGAAACTGGCAAAAGCTGATTGAGCCTAGCCAGAGTGACACTCCATCTCGAGGAGTGCAGACGGGCCCCGGCTCAGCCAATGGCGGCTCATATCCCTGCCGAACGGACACGCCCTCATCTGTGCCCCCAGCAAGCAAGATGGCTCCAGAACTTAAAACCAGAAATGACATCCACAATACTTGCTTGCCTATGGCAGAGAAGTCAAGAAGCCGAAAACATAGGGGGGACCAAAGAGATAGTCCACACTTACCGTCTAAAATGCATAAAACGTTTTCCTACGGGCCTACGTTTGCTTCCACCCCACCATCGAATGGAGTTGATGGCAGCCCTGAGCTGCTGCTAGCAAAGCAAGATGATGGACCTTCTGACAGGAACCGACCAGAGCATGTTGACAATGACAGGCAAAACAAAATCCCTGTAAATGCAGTTAAGCCTCATCCTAGTTCCCCAGGGCTCAGTAAATTTCCTAGCACTTCCTCCTTACTTAAAACTTCAGTGTTACAGCAGCAGACAAGAATAGAAGGAGACAGTGGGGAAAAACATCCGCCTAGTAGCCCTCAGTACTCAAATTTAAGTCCACATAATGTGACGCCCGAGACCGTGTCGAAGAGGTCTTCAACATATGCAACAAAAGGGACTCTATTGAGCCCCAGTTCTCCCAGTTCTGCCCAAGTGCCCTCTCTTCTGCCTTTAACTTCCCCGACCCAAGTGCATCACACTGAGGGTCCTTCGCCTCTAGACCTGGAAGACTCGGTTCCCTTGCACAAATCAGAAGAGAGAACATCTCAAACCTTGCACAGCAGTACAACACAGGAGGCTTCAGAGCTTCTAAAGCACAGTTTCTCTGAGGTTACTAAAGGTGGGTCAGAAGGAGTAACCTCTAACAAAAAGCGAAAGAAGTACAGGTCCAGAGACTATATGGTTAATCTTCAAGGGCAGTCCTCAGAGGACAGGACGAAGCCTGTACGCTTAAAAGAGCGCAGACTGACATTTGACCCTGTAACAGGACAGATCAAGCCCCTTACACCCAAGGAAGCTCACCAAGAAGAGGAGTGCCAGGGACCACCAGTTTTTGAAACTTCAAGAACTGAGATGCCCCAACAGAGGCAACCCGTGACTGTTGCCAGTCCCTTCCAGCAGACAAACTGGAAAGAGCTGTCCAGAAATGAAATTATTCAATCTTACCTTAGCCTCCAGAGCAACGTTCTCACTTCCTCTGGAGCACAGATGCATGGGGCTCACTTTTTCATGACTGAATATTTGAAACGAGAGGAACATGATGTTAAAGAATCCAGAAAGTCCCATGTTTTAGTACCAAGTAGCTCTAACACTGAACTTCCTGGAATTAGTCGGGAAGTAATGCAAGAGGACCTTCAGAGAATACACACAGAGCATTGGCCAGGGGTTAATGGTTGCTATGACACCAAGGGCAACTGGTATGATTGGACAGAGTGTATATCTTTGGATTCTCATGGTGATGAGACCAAACTGAATATCCTGCCGTATGTGTGTCTAGATTGAGGAAGACTGCTCTGATGGCTTTACTTTGTTTTTTTTTTTTGTTTGTTTGTTTGTTTTTTTTTATTGCCCCCACTGTGAGTTTAAAAAGATAGTTCTCTCATTGATATTCCATTCTGAAGTTTTCTGATAGGTGGAGTGCAAAGGGGGGGCTCTTCAGTTTTCTTAAATAAAAAAAATAATAATTGAAAAGATGTCCTGTTTGTAATGTGCTGCTACCAACGAGAATTTGCAAACAAGAGTTGTGGCTCAGCGTGATGGTCTGGGCCTGTTATTACAGTTATGTGGGCTTGTTATTACACTGTTATTACACAGTAAAGTGTGGGAGGAGAGTTGGCACTCAGCAGTGCAGCTTGGGCTGAAAGCAAGTCAGAAACTTGTTTGGCAGTTACAAAAAGCTTTATGTGACAAAGAATAAATTATACTTTTTTATCATGTATGCATCTATTTATTTGACATATTTTTGGTTTCATTTTTCCTGCCAGAAGGTTTATTGGCTTAAGGCTGTTCAGTTTTCACCCTGTTTACCTGTGTGATGCACATGAGAAGGTTTTCTGTCTCTCATGTGATAATTACAGTAGCCATCAACATTCCATACATGTTCACATTTTTTTTTCTCAGTTTAACCTGTACATGACTTTCAGGGGAGAGAAAATATTTTTTTGGCATCTTGAATAAGAAAATTTTTAAAAAGTGTTTTTGCTTAGGCAATTGTAAAAAGAAATAAGTCTTTTATTTCACTTTGTCCCATTGGAAAAATACCAAAAGCAGAAAATGATATCTTCTTCCTGCGTGGACAGGGAAGCAGGAAATGCTGGAATTACTCGTTATCATTCCTTTAGATAGTAATTGCCTTACTGGACAAAAAAAATTAATTAAACAAAGTTTAATTTGGAGAGCCTTGGTGAATGTAGGGCATTTGAAGCATCTCCAACACACAATGAATTCATTTTGTGTTGACACATGCAGAGAATGTGCGTTTTTACATGGTGGCGCTTGCAGTCTGTGTACAATGGCGTTAAGTGGGAGATCAGCGTTTTAAATGAATCCCAACACCCTTTGTTTTGTTGTAGATCCGGTCAGGATGTGGTGGTCTTATACACAGCATGTCCTGCTTGGCTCCAGGGTGTTTTGGTTTTTTATGTCTCTTTTTTCCCCTTAAAAAAGCTTGTTTGTTTCATGTTGATGCCATTGATTTTGACGTTTTTGTGAAGGCGGTGAAGTCTGTTTGCTGCTGACTTGCGAACACTGTGTGCTCTGCTGACTTGCTACCTTCATCGTACCAATGTGCCTTTGATGTAAACGTTTGGAATGGCTTCCGCTGGCTTCACTCGGTGAAAGTACAACATATGATTTCTTAAAACCATGTCAGATATTGCAGGGATACGCATTGTTTTTGAAGCAGTGGCCATCTAATGAGCTCAACCCTTAGTAAGGGTATTGCGAATTTGCAATAAAACCAGAGGCCGATCTATTTCAAGCTGATCACTCAGTCAGCGCTTTTGTTCAGTGTTCATGACTCATTTGTTCAAAATAAATGAACCGATTGAAACTTTTCCATTATGGTACCTTTTCTGTCAGTAACAACTAAGTGTTCTGTGTTTTATTTTCTTCATTTATATTTATTTTAAGGAATTTAAGCTTTTTCTAGAAGTTACTTCCAGTGGGCCTAGTAAAAAAATAAAGGAAACGTTTAAACGTTTCAATAAATTCAAAATTGTAAAATGTCTGACTTGGTTTATCGGACAGTGAAATTCAGTAATGCTTTTGGCGGTAGCAATGGTTAGTATGTTTTCTAACTTTACAAAGTATTACACCTGAACTACAGTGTGCAATGATGCTAAGTGGAATAAAAGTCTGAAATTTACAGGAATGCAGTAGTTCATGTGTGTTGTGTACATGTAAGAGGCCTTAGTTCTGTTGGTTGGTTATGTGTGTTTATAATCTGGGTATATTATCTGCACATGCTTTCTAGTTCTCCCAGTGTCCTCCACTGAGTGTACATTTTTCTGTGTCCCCTTGCTTAGCTAATGTAACCAGACTCAGCATGGTCATATCTGACTAGGAGGAAGAACAGGTCGGAGTCTTCCTCTTTACTTTGTTAGGAGAGTGAAATAGACGTTACCAGAGCTTGATTCTCTGGCTGTTGACTCATTTGTGAGTGTGAAACTGGAGAACTACTTTGATTTCATCTGTGTACTGGACACCCTTGCTTTGTCCTTCTAGTTGTAGCTCAGACTTGTTCAGAAATGTCTTGCCTGGTGCAAAAGTTTATGATCGCATGTATCAGAAGTGTCTCTGCGTTTGTGGAAGCACCTTCACTGCACTACAGCAGCATTTCTTTTGCATTTGAACTGCGTTCTATACGAGAGGATTACAGAGGATTACCTTAAGGCTCAAATTCACCACGTTCATCAGCTTCTTTTTTACTGTAATGGTAAAGCAAATGAGTATTTTCAGGTGTGCAGCTATTTTCTTGTCTGTGCCTGACTTAGGGTCAGTTACGTCTCATTTCTGAGTGTTTGGGTGAGGGGTGTCCTGAGGATCTGCTACACTGGGCTGTTTGCAGCATTTCTTACTCCTGGTAAGCGGTTTGCTAAAGGAGGGGGTGCATGGCAAATGCCTCCGTTTCCCTCCTCCACACTGTGGAGCCGTGTCTACCTGATTTCCCTCCTCCACACTGTGGAGCCGTGTCTACCTGATTTCCCTCCTCCACACTGTGGAGCCGTGTCTGTACCTGATGCTAATGAGCCTGAAGCTGCTGTGTTGTTCCCCAGGACGAGTGAATGCCCAAGGAAGATGATGACACAGGTACATAAGTACATATTTCCTCTGACACCAGTGGCAAGAGGCTTGGGGAACATTGTTATTTGTAAAGTTTCCAGAATGCTGTAATGGTAGTGTTGTCTACCTGACAGATCTCAGACACGGGTTGGTGAACAGACAGCACCGTGTCCAACACCTGCTGGTAGGATTATTTCATGGTTTGATGGATGCGGGTGTTTACACGTGGTTCTTTAATACTTTCATTCTGAATGATGTTGGACAAAACTTTACCCTTGTTGACAAAAAGCCAAACGTGTAGTGGCACATAAATTACACATGAGGCAAAATTCAGAATTTCATTAATTTGTCATTTGTTCATAGAAGTTATCAAAATTATTTACTTTCTGCTATTTAAAGATGATTTCCACTACATTTAAGCATACAATAATTATTCTTATAATTCGTTTTCAAGTTAACAGCCAGGTTCTACTGCAAAACGCTTAACATACATCACCAACACCGATTATTGTTCGACTACTTGGGGTTTGGGTGGACCTGTGTTGCGCGTTTGCGTTATTGTGCGTCTAGCTTCAATAGGGGGCGGTATGTTTGTGACTCACCGTTAACCCGAAAGAGGAGGAAGAAGAAGAAGAAGAGGAGGAGGCGGAGACAAGAGTCGGCCATGTTTTGACTAACGTTCGAGTGTCATTTTTCAGAAAAACTCTGAACCAGCGTCTACAAAGGAAGTTGTGTCTTGTTTTTCCATATTTCGTCAGTGGCGCAGTTTCTATCGACAAGATGTTTAATAGAATGACGAGCCTGTGGATGGGTGATGTAAGAACCGACCTGTTTGCTTATTTAACTAATTAATACAGCAGTTGTATTGTTTTAGGTTTCGCAACGCGTGATAGCTAGCTGGCTAGCTAACTAGCTAGCCTGTAAGCTGAGAAACTTGAGAGAATTAGGTGCCGCTGTAAACAGTGACTGAATTGGCAAACTGTACGCCAAATACCTGGTTTACTGTGTAACTTTACGCAGAAAACTTGCAGCTTGGCTATCAGAGTCAGGAATATTAGCGAAGCGAGTGAGGCGTTAAGGCCACGCGACGGATGTTCGTCCTCGCCGCTCGCGTGCGCTCGAGACGCGGTCCGTGCTTGTTCGACGCGTGCACGCGGATCGGCGCTTAGTTCTTAACGCACACGCGTCCGCCGTGGCGTATTGGTTTCAAACCATGTGTTTTGATTGAAACTCGAAATATTAGTAGCTAATTAAACTTTCCGGTCACGTTACTACGCTGAATTAATTCCCGTTTCCCTCATCTTTTTTAGCCTAGGCGTGTACTTTGCGCCCTGTGCTTCTGTTTAGTACAAAGGCCGCATATAATTTCGCAACAAAATTTTAATTCTGACGTTAGGACTTTTTAAGATTGCGTATGTGTTGATTCTTTGTAACCCATTGAAAAATAGCTCAGACACGCATAAAATATCTGACGAGCCTCGGTGTTACACTGCTGATCACGGCCGTTAACCGTTACATGAGTTTTTTTTAACGGATAAGGGCGCAGTAACTTTGCACAGACACAAATGAAGTATGTGATTAAGTAGTTTGGCTCAGATGTTGCGTTGTTACAGTAGATATAACACGTATGGCGACTGGTCTTAACCTAACACCAACCTGTTCATACTGTATATTTTTATAAAAGTATACACACCAACATAAGGCAGTGGACGTTTATAAACGGCTCCAACGTTGCCTAGTTTTGTCGGTACTAGATACAAAACAGGAGACGATCTACTTCTGAGGTGTTGTGCACTTCTTTGCATATGATACAGGCGACGTTTTGTAACAGTTGGTTTATTAAACTGGAGCTATGCCACTATGTTTTGATCGTGTGTGTGTTCCATCTGTGGTCAGAAAAAGTTAATTGTCTCATCTGTGTCTATCCTACAGTTAGACCCATACATGGATGAAAACTTCATCAAGCAAGCGTTCAGTACGATGGGTGAGACGGCCTACGGTGTTAAAATCATCACGCACAGAGTAACGGGGTACGTGCTTTAAAACTGAAGCAAAATGACTTTGATCATAAGAAAATCCATTTGATGGAAACGGTGCCAGTATTTTTCCTAAAATTAATTTAAACACATTTGAATTTAGGCCTTGCAAAATGCATATAAAGTTGATGGAGTTTTGACACGAGGGAATAATGTCTGCAATACTTCACCTCCTTTATTCATAACCACACCTCCATCACTAATAACCCCAACCCTTTCGCCAGGGTAGGGTCCCTAATGAGTGAAAGGTAGTTTTTCTCTGCAGGAGTGTGACTGTAGTTGTACAGTACGTGTGTTGTTTAGATGTGATCTCACTATATAGTTCACTTTTCCTCCAGAGGTTCTGCTGGCTATTGTTTTGTGGAGTTAGCAGATGAAGCCAGTGTTGATCGCTGTGTTCAAAGGCTCAACGGGAAGCTGGTCCCAGGATCAAATCCAGTGAGTTTGGTTTTCTAAAGTTTACGTCTCTTATATTCATTTATTTAGAGCCTGCAGCCCTATAAATTCCTATAAGAACTCTGGACCACCATGGCCACCACCTTATAGTAATATGAAAGTATTCAGAAGCAATTCCATATATAAGTAGTGATTTAAGTTATAGAGCTTCATATCTTCCTGAATAAAGGTGGTTGAGGCTGTTTATAAATTGACTTTGTTTGAAGCTGGTGAATAAACTCTGTTAGGAACTAGCTGACGAATGGGAAAAGCCAGTACTGAGTGATGGAGGTATGTAATCACACAAATGTTTCCTTACTCTAAAGATATTCACTTTATTTGCCAGAGAATTACATCTTCAGGAAATGTCGCCTTTCTCTAGTTTGATGGTTGGACTTTTTCCTCTTTGCTTTCAGCCCAGGAAGTTCAAGCTGAACTATGCAACATACGGCAAAAGGCCCGAACCTGGGTGAGTGTGTAAACCTGTTAGAAACCTTATACACACGAGGACGCTGAGTCGTGCAAGTGGTGGTAATTGCATCAGTCTGATGAACAGATTCCTCCCTGGTTCAGAAACTCGTGCTCGTTTTGCTCAGTTATTTTCCTTCACTCTTTTCAGACCTGAGTTTTCTGTCTTTGTTGGAGACCTCACATCAGAAGTGGACGATTATCAGCTCCATCAGTTCTTTGTGAAAAAGTACCCTTCATGCAAGGGCGCCAAAGTTGTCACAGATCCCTACGGTAACTCACGGTGAGAGAGACGCCCGCCGCGCCTGTGGTGTCCACGGCCTTTCTGAACTACACTAGTGTGCAGTGAAGATATGTTTATTGCCAGGTCTTGGATCTCCTTTTAACTGACTTATGATTAATTCCTTTTATCCGATTTATCAGCCGATTATTTTTCTTCATCCTGCTTTCCCCAGCAGAGGCCACACTATACATGGATGTGATTTGCGTTTGTTACAAATCTGCTAAAACTATTGTTTTCCCCATATAGGATAAGCAAGAGCAACTCACATATGAAGTGATGCTACTTCATGTTAAAAGTAAAAGAAAAGTTTAAGTTCTACCATCAAATTAATTTCTGATTTCTTTTTGGAAAACTTTGAAATACGTTTTTATATACTGCATGTTTGGGCATGTGCGAGCCACCAGGGGGCGTGCTGATGAGTTAGTGTCGTCCTGCACCGCACAGGGGCTACGGCTTCGTGAAGTTTGCAGACGAGAACGAGCAGAAGAAAGCGCTCGAGGAGTTTCAGAACGCGTCGGGTCTGGGCGGCAAAGCCATCCGAATCAGCATCGCTGTCAACAAAAGGTGCTTTAGTCTCCGGGCCCTGGAGCTCATCTGTGTGTAAAACTTGATGCTTACACAGAAACCAGATAGAAAAACCACACCTAAATTTTGTGTTTGATTGACCTTACAGCAGCAAATCCAACAGCTACCACAATCAGAATCACAACTACAACAGCAACTATCAACACCAGTACTACCAACAACCCTACAATAACTATTACCAGCACTGGGGCTATGATCAGTACAACAGCTACAGCTATGGGTACAACCCTTATGCCACGCCCCCTCCGCTTCCTCACGGGATGATGGGACCGCCCCCTCCAATGGGAATGCCTCCCATGCCCCCAGATATGCACTCATCTGCTGAGGTAAGAGGGTCAGGAGGGGAGGAATGTGGGCGTGTCCTGGGCTTCACACAGACATCTACGTGAGACTACATGCTAAGAGTTTTATTCATGTTTACTGTAGGCTTTGAACATTTTCAGTTAAACAGGTACAGGTTGTTAATTGAAATATTTAAATTGTCCTGATTGGAAAAATATATTTTGCATGTTATCTAAAAACAATTTGTTATGAAATATGCAGTTGTTATTCAGCAAGTTGCATGAGGTGAATCACTACAAAAATGAAAAAGGCTGGGGGGGATTTACTAACCATAAACCTGTGTAAATACTGGGTAATACTAACCATAAACCTGTGTAAATACTGGGTAATACTAACCATAAACCTGTGTAAATACTGGGTAATACTAACCATA
>JAOYMR010000003.1:22319982-22339888 GCA_025802075.1 Tenebrosternarchus preto | reverse complement strand
ACACTCATTCTAAAACACACAAACACAGTGGGGCTCAGTGTACAAACTACACTACTAACACTCATTCTAAAACACACTCAGCTTACAAACTATTACTGTTAACAAAAACAGGCTAAAACACAGTTTACAAAACATCACTGCTAGCAAAAGACATGATAAAAGCACATTTGCGACCATCAGTATGTGGTCAAAAACACATACAATATATTTAAACTACGCCCTTCAGGTAAATAAAAAACCATCTAACGTGTTTCAGGCAGTTTATGAAGTGGGTGTAGCGTGTTCAAACTCACATCAGGGTTTAGTGAGTTGTTTTCAGAGGTTTTGGTGGAAAACAGAATGTGGGTGAAACCATCTTGTTTCTTTACAACAATGTCTCTATAGCGATAAGCACTCTCAGTCTGTCGAACGCTGAAGCGGAGGCGTTTGTCGAAGGCGGATCGCTCCTCAATCCTCCGTTTCCCGATGCCGCCTGGCACGGCCGAGGCTGGCGCTACCCCTGCCATCCCGCCCCTTAGGACGGATGGCCCATTGGCCGACGAGGCCTCCAGAAGCGTAGCAGCACCTGGGGAAACAAGAAATTTGGTCCGAGCGTCAAGTGCTATAGACGTGCGCTGAACTTAAATACCTTACGCTCTTCATACGAATAGCAACACTGCACTGGGCTCTAATGCTGAAACATACACAGATTCATACTGGAACATTCCAACAAACTGTGTGGTCTGCTGAAATACACCATTATTACCTAAAAAATACCTTTTGATGGTGATTTTAATCTAATTAAAATGTTTAAAATAATGTAGTTTCTACTACTGTTTATTTACATAGAACCATTACAGAATTATGGACTATTGTGATGATTTCAAAGGTTTTTTTTTTCTTGCTTTGTCTGAACATTTTTATGTTTCAGAGTGCCGTTTGCCATAAATGCATGTGTGGACTGAGCTGTCGTACCCTTCCCACGGAGCGTGTTCACGGCAGCTGGTGTGATGGGGACCTGCGGAGCGAGCAGGGTGGTCTGCGGCCGTGGCCGAGAGCCCATGCGTGCCCGCTCCTGCCCCGGCCCGAGCACCAGCCCCGCGGGCTTCTCCTGGACCGCCACCTCTGGGGGCACGGTGTCTGCCTCCTGGCCGCCCTGCTCCAGGCTGTGTGCCGCCTCGCTGGGCGACTCCTCCGAATCAGCACGAATGTTCATTGGGCTTTTGGGCACGAGGATTTTGATCCCAGACTTGGACAGGTCCATAGTGCAACACAGAGGTGGAGAGTTGGTAGTGGGGGCGGGGCCAGGGGCGGGGCCAGGGTCAGTAATGCCGCTCGCAGAGTCAGTGGTGGTGCTGTAGGCCACACCCCCAGAGCCCCGCAAACCCTGACTGGCCAGGAAAGGCTGGTGCTGTGTGTCCGCTTTGACCTCCATGCCCCTGTTGTCCAGGGCGTTCTGTGGCGAGTGGAGCGGTTTCGGGATGGGTGGAGAAGTCCTCTCCAGGCCGGCGTTCAAGCTGCTGCTGGCTGGTGGAGGCCTGTTCATCTGCTTGCGTGCGTTGCTGCTGGAGGCGGAGCCCATGCTGGGGGGTCTGCGGGTGGAGCGCAGACAGGCGCCCTCTCGCTGCCGGCCGCTGTGCTGACTGTTGAACTCGCTGATGAACTCCACGCAGCTCACCAGATTCGCCTCCGGCTCCCAAGTGTCGCCCTCGAAACCGTAGCCTCTCCACCGCACCAAGTACTCCGTTTTCCCTTTCTTGTTTTTACGTTTGCCAACAATTCTCTCAACCTAGAAGAGATGACGGTTTGGTTTATACATGCCTCTGAGCAGAAAACAAAAGCACTACCAAGAGAATCGTGAAATGTTATGTTTCTCAATCATGATGCTGTATGCGTGAGCCAGCACAGATGTAAACACCCTGAAATTAAAGCACCAGATCATAGTAAAGGAGAGCAACACACCAAAATGCTTAAACTAAAAACATCAGTGCTAATAAACATGCCACAAATATTTTCTAAAGTCTTCAGTGTTTGTGCTTTTCTCTGGCCTCACACCTGTTGAGGTGCTAATTTTATTTCCTTCTGCACTAAATGACTTCGTTGAACGACTGTTGAGGGCAAAACATTTTTTCTAAGTTCACTTTCTGTGGACAAGACCACAAATAAACAGTCGTAAAATTAAACTTCCTCGTTTATGTCTGTTGAGTTTGTCTACAAAATGAGCGCTCTGATTATCCTTATATAAAATTAAAGTAAAAAAAAAAAAAACTATGAAATGCTATACTTCATTGAGTTAGTGTCACATACAGGCACGGTTTATGTTCAAGTACGGCTGTGTGGATTTTCCTTGCTTATAAAAGCCTATGACTACATTCAGATAACCTTCCTGGTCAGTTGTGTGTGAACTTATGTTACATCTCTTTGCACTAAGAGGACGCAGAGGGGTCCACGTTCTCAAAAGAAACAAAGTACACGGCCCTTTTGCAAGCAAATAACAACGTTATATTAGTGACACAACCTGTTATGAGACAGCCTATAAGGGAAGTTAGTACAAGAGCAGTCAAACATTTGTGGGTGTTTCTCACAAATGAGGCTATGACAGCCTGACAGGCAGTGTTCCAGCTGCAGAAGGGAGAAAATGCATTAGTATTGTATTGCTAGCTCTAGTGTTCAGCAGATAATGCTTGTGAGTGTGAGGGACCACCACAGATGTGAGATTAGGACTTGGACTATAATCTGTATGTGATGCGAGATTAGGATTTGGACTATATGTGCACAGAAGGAAAAACATTCAGGCTGGTTCACTGGTTTCAGACTGGTATAAACCATATGCACAGTCTTCATATGAAAATGACGAGTCAGATTAGAAAAAAATACATTTACAGACCTGCCTTTTGATCATAGGGAACCTCGAAACCCTCTACATAAATCTACATTTTAAAGTTCAACCCAAAGAGACGTCATTTAAACCAGACCCTGAACAAGATCCATGGGGTGTGGCATAATGGCGAAATGCTCCATTTCACATGATTTCTAACAGTTTTTGACTGGCAGTAGGTGTCAGGTGGGTATCAGAGTGCGGTCATTAAGTCTGTTGGGTGGGTAGTTGATTGGGAGGAGGGTACAGGGCCTTGGTGATAAAATGATTTATTATACAAGAAATTCTGAATTCAGATTAAAGTAATGGGAAGCCATTGTAACTACACCAACAGGACTGTGATATGATCACTTGATTTTTGTTCAGACTGTGTAGGGGGAAAACATTTGTGTTACATAGTCAATTTACACCTTGCACTGTCTATTTCACTTTTATAACTTGTCAGTAATACTGATATTATTAATAATCACACAAATAAACTTACACCCTTGCCGCTTTGTTCTGCGGTTGTGGTTTATTTCCAGGATTGTACTGGAAAACTACTGCAAGGCATGAACACTTTGGGAGCCTTGCTTTGTGTGTTTCACAGGAGGTGGACCAAAACCGCAACGAAAAGAAAAGAATCGACTTTTTTTTTGTTTTTTTGTTTTTTTTTCGACAAGGTAAAAACTTTCACTTGAAGTTCACAAGTTCTTCTATTTTAAAAACACTTCTTTCATTTACGAAACTCGCATCCGGTCCGACCGTGAAGCCGAACGCCGTCAAATAAACCGTGTTACAAAAATAAAAGGTTCCTACGCAGCATCGAGGCTTAGCAACCAGCTCATCCTGCAGTACGCCTTTTCACTACACCTAGCTGGCCATCCAGTCCACTCTAAGGCCCCAGGGACCTACTAGCTGGACGACTAGAGAGACGTACAAATAATGCTAAATATTAGCATGGCATTGGCTGATACAGCAACTCATTATTTCACTGAGATTCACCTCGTAGAGTTCCTCTGCGGCCATCATGGCCTGGTAGTACTCGATGCTGGAGTAATCCGACTGAAGTCTTTCTTCACTTCTCCTCTGTTGTCTTACTTTGGGCTTAGTTCCTCTGCTCCTGTCGCGTGTGAGATTTGCTTGGTACGCGACAGTAAACTTATGCTCACACCGCGCTATAAGAACAGATTTGGTCCAGTTTGGTAATGACAAACTCAAAATAGTGCTCCGAAACTTCCATAAGCAACGCTGTACCGATACAGTGAATCGGAGTCTGTATTAAAGTGATCCGACCACGTGATCGTGACGCAACCGCGCATAGCGGAGGATTCGTGCCTAAACATTCGTCGATATCCAACACAGTCCCGTTTTTTGCCACCTATAACACCGACCTTTAACACGCTAAGTTAAATCACCTCTGTTCTTTTATTCCACCCTTTAATTATTGTCACTGCTAAAATTATTTTTGAACTACCACTCTTGTGCTAATCAGGTACGGATAAAATGAATTCAGCTGTAAACTTTAGAGCAGTATATACATCTGTAAATCACAGGCCAGATCAGGTGGGCGCGATTACAGTTAATTTGAGCCCAGGCTGTATATGCAAGACAGTAGAGCGAAGCACAACAGCCAAACAGAAAATGGCCTTGCCATCAATTATATAGTTATCAAACCTTTTCAAGGCCTATTGCTGGTTTTATTATTAAGATAAAAGACAGGAATGGGAAAGATATTTGCTGGGAACATTGTACCACTCCATATAAAACGTTACTGATGTCATAATAACCCCATTAATGAATCTGAGCCTGCATCCATTAAGATTTGCCTGTATTTCTACTGACCATGACATTATGATGAAAACTTTGGTGAACAAAATTTCTCTTTCATTTATTATTAATAAAGATCTGTAGACAAAACAAAACAGTTTCACTTTACAGAAAATAACTTTTTCACACATAAAAAAAACCTATGTTGCCTGCATAGGACAAGTGCTCCAAAAGCATAGTTTCACTGGGAATAAAAAATAAAATAATTAAATAATAATAAAAAAAACTTTTTCTCCAGTGCAGGTGTGGTGCTTCATGGGGGACAGGCATCTTGTGAACCAGTAGCCATGTGCAACCAGTAGTCCTGGTTCTTGAAGCAAACTAGATTGTAGAAATTCTCTCCACCCTTGAGGTATCCATGCTCTGCAGCTCCCCAGGACACGGGGCTGTCCGCGAAGCCGTGGACGGTGAGGGAAACCCAGGCTGTGAACCCGGGCTCAGCCAAACAGCGTCTGGATAATCACAGACATGGTTTTCAATCTCATTACTTCCATAAACCATGGCTCAATCTACAAAATGCTCCTTCCTTCTCACCTCAGCTCATGTAGCAGAGCATAGACATCTTCAGGAGGGATGAAACCAGTAACCGTGCACAGCAGAGTCTGGCTGACAGTGCTGTGAGGCTCTGGACACACATATGAGGACAGGAAACCAGGAGCAGAATGATCACTGCAACCATACACACAACAACATGTGCCCTTCAGCCCACAAGACAAATGCGGGAATAAAAACACAATTCCAAGTGTACTCACCAGCGGATATCCAAGTTGACAGAGCCGAGCCACTCCAGGAACTCTCTAGGCGTGCATGAATATGCATTTCCCTGCAGGTCTGCAGAGTGCAGTGTGGGACACGGGACGTCTCTCAGACAGTGACTGACGAGAGTCGGACGACACTCCTCGTACTTGTACTGACTCAGCACTTCCTGCAAGACTCCATCTTTGTCTGATCCTAAAGGTGAAATTATTTTAGTCACTTTTAAGAATAATAACAACACTAATAAAACACACCCTGGTTTCCAGAGCTCCAATTTCCCATGCAAAAATTAGTCCACAGCTATTCAGCAAATGTTAAACATGAAAGTCCCTTTGTACATTTTAGAAATTTGGAGACACACACACACACACAAAAGACAAATCAGACATGAAAAAGAAAAACATGAAAAAGAATTCTAGTTTTCTTTTCCTGAAGGGCTTGACTGTAGTGTCTGATAAATGATCCAACTATTAAAATCTGACTGATCTTTTGTTGTACTACTAATAATTATACCAACTGGCTTTGCTAATGTGGCTCATGTTTGCAAGTCATAAGCAGTAAAAATGGGAAATGGGTGTAGTTTAATAAATTATAATATATAAAATAATAGATACAATTACATAATAGAACATGCAAGATTACATAATCCTAAATTTAACATTGCATATCTCTAACCACAGATTACACATTCCTAAAACCATAATTACAGTAATCCGCATCAGCATAAACTTAAACTCAGGAACATCACATCCCAAACTTAAAATGTTAACCTCCCCACCTTCAATACTATTTATGTAATTATGTGATTAACGTAATTAATTATTACATAATCATTATCGCTGTCTTCAGTGCTAAACATTTAGTGTGTACCACTAATTTAGCTAAATACCCAGCTACTGCGAACATGCACTGTGACCCCTAGCACATGCACACTGGGACAGGGTCAGTCACCAAGCAACAACGTCTCTTTTAGACCAGCTCACTATGTGGTAACAAAACAAAGCAAACAAACAAAAAAACAACAAAATTAAAACCGCTTTTGTTGTAGTGTGAACAGACCTACTAAAAACTCCATAAAGCAAGGATGTATTTGTTTTTTTGGGTGATTAGAGTACTATCAGTCAATCAGGACTGTGAATCATTGAATATTATGGTTTATATTACACTCACGTAGCAGAACACTGATCTATTCAGGCCAGGTCTCTGTAGCACATTAGGTGAAACACTGCTGCTACAAACCTGGCTGGTATCTTGTCAAAAGGAAGTCACTTTTCATTGGCACTCTTTCTTTCAAACTTAGCAACACTTGCTTGTATCGCTTTGCACCAGGGACCAAAGATTTATCTGTCAGGTCCACAGTGACAACTGCAAGGAGACATTTCACAGAACAGAGTAACTCATTTACTTTTGACATGGTTAGATACAATTATTGGATTATTTAAACTGGACTGTTTTTACAAAAAAATGCATTTATCCCATCTCATGCCCTAAAGGCATGCACCATATCTCATACCCTAAAGGCATGTACCATATCTCATATCCTTTCTGTGTTTGTACACTGATGGCTTTCCCTCGAGGCCAAGCTGCTGGTACGTGTCCTTATCCAGTGACAAGATCAAATGACCTACAGAAAAAAGGATATATTTTATAAGACAAAAACAGTCCAACTGTAACAAGGCCACAATATATCCTTGATTAATCAGTACCAAAAATAAAATGTCTGAAAATGTCAATGCTGTGGGATACATTCTACTACTACTACTTCTGAGGAGTTTGTTTACTGACAGCATGAAAAAAACCTTTACTAAAATATCAGTCTGGTTTTCAAGTACTATAACAGGACACAATACTGACCACTGGGCAAAACGGCCACAGTGTTGTCTTCATCAATGCAAGTTTTGTAGGACAAGGCATAAAATCCACCTGTGGAAACAAGGAGAAACAGATTTAGGAAACGTTCTGAAGGAAATATGGAATACAGTGGAGATGCAGGTCAGCTTCAACTATCCGCTCCTACCTTTCTTAACTGTGTCAAGAAACTTTTCTTCCAGGAACTTATAAACTGGTAGATCCCGGACCAGGAAATATGATCTGAAATGACTGATCACATTTGCTATAGGAACAGGCAGGATTCCACATTCTGGTATCAGTAAAGAAACCTATAAAGGTGTGAATGAGAAAAGCAACAGAGTGAAATAAAATACATGGGCAAAACACTTACAGTTTTACTGGGAGAAACGGAGGAATAAATTAACAGAAAATCTGCTGCTAACCTGCTGTTTGACAAGATGATCATTTATCCAACATATACGTTTCACAATAGGCTCATTGCCTATTTCGCATCTCAAAGTTTAATTTCATGCCCGGTCCAGGTGCTCCCTTACACCACATCAATAATTATGACTGAAATATTTTAGTAATTAAAGCAGAACATTACAGAAATGTCACTGGTACAACAGATAACGTGTGTTAACTGATGTTACTGGTACAACAAATACCGTGTATGAATAGATAATTCGGTTATATCGATCAGTTTCCAGACATGTAAATGTCCTGTTTTCGAACAAACATTCATGATGGGATTCGAGAGGGAAAAAATCGCAAAGCTAAACGCAGTAATGCCAAGAGCACGTCTTTCATAAGAAACGTTAGACAATACTTCCAATAGAAAATGTTCTTTTATTAAAAAAAAACAGTGGTTATCCAACTTAAACAGTCCCCGGGTAATATCCGTTATGTGAATCTCTCGAGTCCAAAACTACTCCTTGTTTAAAACCATTTTTGATTAATTAAACCAAGAAAACCAACCTTCTGAGATTAGTAGAGAACTACCTCAGTGTTCAGCTGAAAGCTCACCTTATAGTTGAAACTGTGTTTAGACACGTGGATTTCATGACGTGATTCTTCATTCATGAAGTTAGATTTTTCGCACACTAAAAGGTTTCTCGCACACTTCTCCAAGTATGCCATTGGAGTGAGGAAATGTATATTTGTATACCTTATAAACACCCAGCAAAATGTATTTTCTCTGACAGTCAATTATTTCTATGTACTTCTTTATCTACGTGCTATAGAGCGTTTGACAAATGAACAAAGGATGCATTACTACCACCTACTGCACTGGAGGCGAATAGTTTTTTTCCCTAGGAGGAACCAGAGATATACGGTCTATGGGAGGAACACGTAAGGTCCGTTCGTATGTACATCATTTCATTTCCAGTTATATCCGTCTGGCATTGGGACATTGTTGTGCAGGAGAAACGGTACAACTATATTGAAATTGAAATTATATTAATTTAAGCTATACGTAGCTATTGCATTTTAAGCACATTTTAATAGCATTCATTTATCTTTAAGTTAAATTTCTCAGCGCTCCAGCTTTCATCTATATAATGGGTTGGTTGTACCTTCAGATGGTGCACAGATCAAACCTGAGTCTATACTGTGTCCCTAATCATCCAGGCATTTCCAGAGACTTCAGCTCTGCATTTAGCAGTTGTATCAGCATGATAAAGCTGATCCACAGTTTCAGACTGACATCATGATGTCTTATCTTCACTGTTGTGCAGTGCCTGTCTCAGATCCACAGGCCCACCTTGCAAAACTTCTTAACCTCTTCCAGAACTGTGGTTAAACATATATAATCTTACTATACTTACTGTAAATAAATAAATCACACTACCATAATTTGAAGTAAATCCAATAATATACAGAATAAATGTACAACAGTACAGTAGCAGAGAGTGGGAAGTAAAAACAGAATCAAATGAACCTGATTTGGCTTTGCTGTGTGCAGTGACAAAAGGAGAAATGTTTCAGGGCCCGTCAGCAGCAGATCATGGAGGGCTGACTACACATATGCAGCTGAAAGGGCTGCCTGTGAGGCTGAAGGGCTGACTGTGCGGATGAAGGGCTGCCTGTGAGGCTGAAGGGCTGACTGTGCGGATGAAGGGCTGCCTGTGAGGCTGAAGGGCTGCCAGTGCGGCTGAAGGGCTGCCTGTGAGGCTGAAGGGCTGACTGTGCGGCTGAAGGGCTGCCTGCACATGCCCACTGAAGGGCTGCATGGTCAATAGTACTTGTCCAACAAATGCAGGACATCAGTGCCAAGGAAAGATAATTACCTGAAGTTATTACCGTGGATTACAAACAGCCAGGGACTGATTGGTTTCCTAAAATCCCCTCAGGTGTTGCTGCACTGAAACCAGAACCGCACAGAAGCTGAACAGGTTTCTCTCAGCAGTATTCATCCTTCTTAACAAACTACCAAATAAATGCAATCGACCTTAATGTGTAGTTTTGTATGTGATCTCAGAATTTGAACCATACCTATTGTACCGTAACTATTTTAACGTACTGTAGGCAGTCCTGTAGCTTTAGCACATTTGGTCTTTACACAATTTATATTATTACACAGTAAGATTGTGTCTTCTTCTTCTTCTTCCCTGTTCTGAGAGATACAAAAGCACTTTGGGATAAAAAAACTTCGACTTTGTTCTCCTCTAGGAAGGCTTGGCTGAGTACATCAGCTGTGTTGAACATGTGAGAGAAGTCAGGTGACAGTAGCAAAGACAGAGTAATAAATGCAGTGAGCGACAGAAACAGCTGCTGACACTAGCAGCTGAATCTAAGAATGGATAGATCTGCAGCCAAGGAAGGAACTGGATACAATACAGTGTCTAAATACAGCAAGCCTGAGCCCTAGATACTGTGCTTGGCATTTAGCTGACATTATTACAGGGGAAAGTTAATGTTTCCAATCTGCTCAAAACTGAATGCTGAAAATTGCAAAGGAGATTGAAAAGGAAAAATGGAATTTTAACATGTTTAAAGTTTTATTATTTAATCTATGACATGAGTGTGTGTGTGTGTGTGTGTGTGTGTGTGTGTGTGTGTAGCTGCTAAGAGGTGCCATCAACATAGGAGATCTGTTTCTGTTACTGCTGATGTCAGGAGGGTGGGTAAGTGTGAAAAGCATGTCAAAGAGGGAAGAGATCCACCTGTCAGTGCAGTCAGACACACCAGTGTACACACTAGCCCAGCAAGCACAGAGCAGAAACCACAAAACATATGTAGATTGTTTTCAGTTCAGTTGGGGGAAATTAAATAGATGTTTTTGATGTTAAAAGAGAACTTTCCAGATACATGGAAAATCGCAAGAGAGCAGTTCACAGACCAGAGAGTTTTACTGAAGCGCAGAGACTCACTGAAGGTCAGAGTACCAAACTCTGAAGAGAAAACCATGTGGAGGGACGTTTAGCGTCATTAGAACACACTTGAATTAAGTACAGGCGCTGAAGCACTGACACCTGCGTGGATCAGTTTATGTCACAGATGTTCCTCAACTCTTTCCTCGTGGTTATAACGGACCTGGCAGCCCGGCTCCTGGGCAGTGCACTGTTTCGACGTCATTTTCATTTGCTTCTGTCAGCCATGGTGTTGTTTGGACCCCTCCTGAACGTAGGAGTATCCCCGTATAGCGTTTTTGCAAAGAGGAGCCATTTTCTGTACAGGTGAGCTGTACTCATACCTAAAGAAATCTTAGAATAACTTTTTAGAGCAACTTTGATTTTATATTAATTCATATGTCATATTAAGTCATACATGTTAATGTAAGGATTCATATTCTTAAGATAATACTACTTAAAAAAAAAAAAAGGTTTGTGAAACTTTGGATCACAATTAATTAACCAATGGTTGACCAGTTTAGTGAATCAATTACGAATACTGACAAAATATTTTCAGTAACTTATTACAGCAAATCAAAATTGACTTATTTAGAAAGCGCAGAAATTTTTTTTTAAACGTACATGTGAGACAGTTGTGTTATATCGTCATTTGCCATATATGCACTGTTTCTGTTCCTGGTTGTTAGGGCTACCAAACCCTAACCGAGCCTTGTTTATACAAGTCTTGGATGGTGATTATTTTTAAATACTGTAATTTATCACCAAGCTTTTGGTGATTTTCTTTTTGTAGTGATTTACCAGTACATCTAAGGAAAATGTTCATACTCCCAGTCCTTTTAATGTTTCACTGTCACTGTGTCTTGAACTGCTAGCTACGTGTTAGCAAAGTCGGCTACTGGTTCGTTAAGGTAACCAGGGAATGTTGCTTTAGCATCCATGTGACGGTTATTGATACAAATACACGATACGATACACAAACCGTTTCTATCCTACTATGTTATGAATGCTAACATGATTATGTAAGCGAAAAAAAAAAGTTCTTACCACCCAGACTCTCATTCTTAATGACTTAGCTACTAATACTTGAAAAATATATATTATTTCGCATACACATACTTGTAAACGTAATATGTTCTTATCTGACCCCACATCATGATAACACCCCACCATTTTCACACCTCTGGAAACTATAGAATTCAATTAATTAACATGCAGCAACATTTGTGACCAAATTCAACGTTCCCAACCCCTATAACCTGTATACGTTTGTTGTAACCACTACAATAAACAAAATATTTATTAGACCAGTGTTTAAATCCGTTTACAAGTTTCAGATTTTCTACTGTAGGGACATTAATATGGTAAAATGAAGTAATAATCAGTTATTCTTTTTCTTCGTCTGCCGTGAACTCCCAGGGTGTTCTTGCGATCAGGCTGGGGCTGGACCTGTGTCTTCGTAGGTTCCTTCGTCTTTCTTCTGACCTTCTCGGTGCGACGCTCCCTCCCGCTGGCCGCGCGTCACCTGTCGCGGCTGGCGGTAGCTGGAATCCTGTGGCTGGGCTTCCGCCAGATCCTGAGTCTGCTGGAGAACGCCACGGGCAGCTGCTACGAGCCCCTCAGCATGTCCTCTGAACCGAGCGGAGTAGCGCAGCCTTTACTGGTCTTACGGGAAGGCGAGACGAAAGCCGTGTGTGTCGGCGCGGGGATGCTGTGGCGCGGTTATGAGGTTTCCGAGGATATCTTCCTGCTCTGTCTGTGCTGTCTGCTGCTGGCTGAGGAGACGGCCGTGTTTGGACCCTATCTGACACTAGGGGGCGCCTCAGGTGCACCCCTGCGCATTCTCTTCCTGTTTTGTGTCATGCTCCTGAGTCTCTGGTTGTTTCTGCTTTTCTGTCTGCTTGCTTATTTTCCACAGTTCCCAACCCAGCTGCTGGGGGGTGCTCTGGGCTGCCTTAGCTGGAGGGCAACCTACCATGCCTGGTACCACTGTGGACCAAGCTGGTACTGTCCTGGAAGGCCTGGGGTAGGACTTCTTACAACTTAGGAGAAAAGGGGCAAGTAGTGCTTTTACCAGTGATGGAGAATGTGGAGAAATTACTCAATTATTATGTTATAATATTGCAATAGAAATTGATTTGTTTAGTACCAGACTACCTCTGAGATATATATGAGCTTTGGTTAAAAATGAATCTGATCATTCAGTGTAGCCAGTTAAACAGTCTCTGATAAAAAATACTTTTATCAGAGGGGGCCAAAATAATGTATAACACACACGGATAAAAATAGTTTTTATTGTTGTTTTATTGTTATCTACTGTATACTCATTCATACACACATATACACCATGTGTAAATGTTCATGTGGATAGTATTTATTTACATTTAAAACACTATGCAGCAGAATGGAACTGACCATTAGTGTAATAAAGACAACAGATGTGTTTTGCATTTTCAGTGGAAAGTAAAAATAGATGCTGTATCATGCTGGACGTTTCCCCATATCTCAGCATAACTCCAAACAGGGAAACAACTGAAACATTCATCTGCCCACGGATCGAACGGGGACTTGGACTGAGTCAGGGGACACAGCTTATGTTTCCATGGCATTATGAAAGCATGGAAGATGTTTTTTCCCATAAGCAAATAAATCTAACTTATTTTATTGTTCCCATATGTGCTTTTCATGCATTATTATAAGATAATCCTTTATTAGTCCCACAATGGGGAAATTTACATTATGTATAGCACTACGTGTTTAAAAGTGTTATTAAAAAACTACTACTAAACAGTTCAGGGTCACTTTTATAGCATCCCTTCTGTTTCCATGGCGCTGTGAGGCACGTAAAGATTCTGTGGAATTTAAAGGCTGCTGATGCCAGAACCCTGATAACTGAGTACTGATTACTGAGTGCTGTGCTCTCTGACCTCACAGAACTATGCCAGTGGGCTAGCGTTAGCGTCCTTGGCTTCGTGCAAAGGTTATCATGCCTTATATAGCAGCTAACCTTTGGACACAAAACCTTGGAACCAGCAACAACTGAACTTTCACAAAAGAATGTGGTCATTACAAAACAAGTGTTGTCTGCAAAACCTTTGGCATAATAATAGAGAACGATGACAAAGGTGTCCTTATGTGCCGTTTGTGCTGTGCTGGTAACGTGTTACTTATGTGCCATTTGTGCTGTGCTGGTAACGTGTTACTTATGTGCCGTTTGTGCTGTGCTGGTAACGTGTTACTTGCCTGCTTTACCGTTACACAGTTACACAAGCAGCAAAACAATGAATAAAGAGTTAGAAATGAGAATCAATCTTCTGCCTTGTTCTTCCAGTTACCAGTATATTAGTCCTACATTCATAACGATCAAAGATTCAGAAAAACATTCAGGAGGACCAAGGAACACGTCAGTTTGGCAGAGCTGAGCTATGACCCTATGACAGTGTGAAGCTCGGATCTGGCCTCAAGTGGTTTCAACCCAGGATTAACCCAGGTCAACTCTGGTGCCCGATGTGACACAGGATGTCGGTAAAGAGTTGCACCAAAGTTCCTTCGATTTCAGTTACGCTGATATTCAGCTCCGTCTGCCTCTAAAGATTAACTCACCTGTGCTCCACAAGCCTCTTGGTGAATACCTCAGTAGCAAAACATGGGTGGCCAAGAACGTTCTCCATTTTAATAAACACAAAACCAATACAAAAACCTAGGAGTAGCGTCAGGAAGTATCAACGATGGGAGTTTAAAATCCTGGTGTCAGCTTTGATACAGATATCCAATTTGATCACCAAATAAATTCTGTTACTAGGAGTATCTTTTAGCAGCTCAGATGAATGTCTCAAATCAAGTCCTTGCTCTCCATATAGGCTCGTGAACCATAGTTCATCTGCACTATGGAGTCTGTACAAAATGCAGCTGTTCCAATACTTTTTGGCACCAACAGCGGGGATCACATCACAGCAAGGAGACTGTGGAAGTGTCCTGCTCTGAACGTCAGGTCTGTGCAGATCTTTGAACAGCTGCAGTTTTTGTTTTAACAAACCAAATAACTGGATGGTTAAGTAGTTTTAGAGTCCTTTTTAACATTTTTTTATTTTTTATTTAAATAAAAAATAAAAATCTTAAGCCGCATCTTTCCCACCACTTTGTATAGCACTTTGGTCAACACTGCCACGTTCAGCATTCTCTAAAAACATGTACTTTGTACATTGTAAAATGTTTATAATCAGTTTGTTCAATTAACCTTTTATCATGATAATTCCTATGTGGACAGGACAGCAAAAATGACGCAGTTCTTCATTTGAGAACACGTGTCTGGGTTAGGGAAGCTTATCCAGGTCTCCTTCACCTTGTTTACTTGGAGTTACATGTATAGTAGCTACAGAACCAGAACCAGAACCAGATGATAATTGGGGGTGGGGCTTTAATAGCATTCCTGACATCAAACAAACAAGACAGTAGATTTCCAGTGTGCGAAAACTGAAGGCTAGCAGTGTAGCATACATCAGCTACATCAGTGTAGCATACATCAGCTACACCAGTGTAGCATACATCAGTGTAGCATACATCAGCATTAGGACAGTCACAGACATTCACATGTAATTGTTGGCTTCTTCTTCTTCTGCTAAGACAGGTTACATGGACATATTGCACCAGCAGCACCTCAGGCAGTAGAGCAGCTCCTCATCACGGAAGGAGCCAAATTGTATTAGACATCTGATAATGCTGTCCATGAATAGAGCTCTGTTAATGATATAATATCAGTCCCTCACTGTTGTACATATATACAAATCACACAAACATTCACACCCCTGAAAACAAGCCAAGCAGCACTGAAGATACCCAGCAGGTTATTAATGATACAAAACATCCTTTATAAAAGAGCCACAGCTACCATCCATCTTTAAGGCTGTTGTCAAAAATATGGTGCCAGTATTATGACCACAGCCTTTTATTTGCAACTGGGGGGTACTGGATCAGTTAAGTGTAACTGGGAGGGGCTATTGGAACAGTTATTTGTAACTGGGAGGGGCTATTGGATCAGTTAGCCATTCAGTTCAAGTGCACTGTGCACAAAGCAATAATTATATGAGCTTTTTCAACCTGCGGTTTTGAAGTATAACACTATATTAAAAGACCAAAACAAATGAAATGTTTTTTTTAAATCATTAAAAAGTCATGAATATCTGTCCTAATGTTGACTAGACTGCATGACTAATTTTGACCCCAGTATGCAGAAACCTCAGCATGACCCATGTAACGCGCACTTCACGTTCAGAGCAAAAAGGGAAATGTGAAATTCGCAATCTCAGGTTCAGAATATTCCACAGGTTTGAAAGCGGCTCAAAACGTGTGCTTCTCACGGCTGATGTCCACCTACACCACCCGTCGACTCGGACAGCCGCGCCTGAGGCTTCACCACTGGCACCATCCGCCATTAAATTGCACCATTCCACCGCGGACGCAGTCATAAGCTGGTCCCGTTTAGTATTTGTTGAGAGAAGCACTTGTGTGACAGGTTTCAGCAGTACAGGCGCAGATCTTCATGGGCTTAGTTGAGGGTCAGGGTTAACTTTAACCCAAGAAAGATCCACGACAAACACAAAGCCCTTCGGATGTTCGAAATGAGAACTGCATTTATACAAACCAGCTAAACTAGCATGTCATGAAGTTGCTACCAACTTCTTGACATTGCAGAGAGATGATGAGAGGGTATTTAGAACAACATACCCAAAATTACAGTGTTTGCTCTCTAGGCACCTGGGTGGGAAAAAATCTCTAGTCATTTAACATGCAAGCTATACACATTTCAGGAGGAATAAAAACTTTAAAAAATTAAATATTTTTCTTAGAATTCCAGTGTTTAGCGAAATCACAAAGTAGTCTGGCACATAAAATGCAAAACGAAAAAATTTAAAGCAAGCATGAGGCACAACACAACCCCAGACTACAAGAGTCCATGCTCGGCTGGGCAGTTCTTCCAGAGGCAGTGTCACCCAGCCAGCTTTCACTCTGTTAACAGTTCATTCGTGCTCCAGCATTCTGGTCTTAAAAGTGTCTCTTACATCATCCTTGTTCCAGTGTTTTTGTGCAAACTCCATCAGTAGAATACATCCTCTTTTCCCCATGCGTGCGTGTATGCGTGTGCGTTGGGATTTTGATTTGATGAATAGCTTAGTAGAGGGTCCACGTTGATAACTTAGACTGAATCAGATTGGCTGTTGAAATGATCAAGGACTGCTGTTCCCCTCAGATTCACTTCAAACCTGTTTTGGTCCAGTGGAGACAAAATAAATGTGATGTAGTAACTGATGCAGGCTGGGTGGGGGAGGAGCTGCTCCGGCACCTTCCGAAACGTGGATGAGTGTTCCCGTCTGCACCATCTGCTCCATTTCATAAGTCCCATAAGTCATAAGGGCAGTGGGAAAAGCCCATGAGGTGGTGGACGCGTGGCTGCAAACGTGGCATGAAGGTTTAAGGCCTTTCCAAAGTGACACCATTAGATGGTGTAAAAACCAACGAGAGCAATTTCACTCTGGAATGTTCCGAGTTTGTGTTTCCGGTTCATGTTCTGTTTTCTGAACACGCCAACCGCTGGTCTCCGTGGACCGCAGGACCTCTGCCAGCACAGGGTGGTGGACACTTTGACCAAACTCCAACATGGAGAGGGGAAAATTAAAATAAGATGAGATAAAATAAAAGGGTGTGCGAACCCCTCACCGCAGACAGGCATTCTGAAATAAGTACTGCTTCTGCCCCAGGCCAGCAGTCAGGTGAAACATCTCCTCACTGCTGTTCCCTTCTGTACGCCTGCTGGAACCTCGGACCCCAGCAGCTGCTGGAGGCCTGTCCCACCCTCCATGGGGTCACATGACTTAAGTGGGTGACATCCGCGCTCTAGGTCGTTATCTGGTGCATTCTTGCAAACTCCTCTGTTCAGAACAATTTTCAAAACCAGCAGCTTTGAGATTTTTTCTATTTATACGATGTGATAAAGCCATCATCAGCCATTACAGTAGGACCTTAAAGTCTTTGTGATTTTTGAAATCTCTCGTTGTGTAGGTGTGTTAGGAGGGATGGGCTACGTTGTGAGCCATCCAGTTTACTTTGGTAGTCCAGCTCTCCCGGAGAGCCTCATCAAACTTCTGACGAAACTGTTTTAAAGCATCTTCATCAGTCTTACCCAGTGCAAGAGAGTCCTACAAAACAACCACGTGTTAATCCTAATGTTCTCTTAACAACATCTCTAACACATCAGCCTAACTGAGCCCTGACGGTAAGCACACGTGCACTGGGGAGATTGGTACCTTTAACACATCAGCCTAACTGAGCCCTGACGGTAAGCACACGTGCACTGGGGAGATTGGTACCTTTAACACATCAGCCTAACTGAGCCCTGACGGTAAGCACACGTGCACTGGGGAGATTGGTACCTTTAAGTACTGAATGTCCTTGACAGACGTGAGCTCCGGTAGGCCAGCAGTGAGCATCAGAGCAAAAAGTGTGATGAACAAATTCCCATTCCTCCTCAAAATCAAATAAGCATCCTCACAATTCTGCCTGAAACTACACACACACACACACACACACACACACACACACACACACACACAGTAAGAGACATGGCAATCATCTACAAAGCTGATTTTGTGTGTGTGTGTGTGTATGTGACTTGCCTGCCGAATTTCTCAGTGTTCCCAGTTTTCCCCTGCTGGATCACGTGGATGAAGTCATGTGTGAGGATGAACGGGACTCTCTCTCGCTTGATGCCAAACTTTGACTTAAAGTTCCCCAGGATATGACCAAAATCAATATGGAACAGCTGATGTACAGACAGACAGAGAAATGAAGTCAGATAGACACAGACTGCCATGACAAGGTTTTTTACAATTTACATTCAACATAAAAGAAATTATTCTTTATTTGCATCTCATTAAAAGCAATAAAACCTTCATAACTCACTGACCAAATGCAAATGTATACGTCAATAAATCAATAAAAGCACATTTTAAAAAGTCAAACAGGTGATGCTATCTGTACTACTGTACTATCTGTACCATCGTGCCATCTGTACTACTGACCTGCCCTGTGCTGCGGACCATGATGTTGTCGCTATGACGATCACCAATGCCCAGAACATAGGTGGCAACACAATATCCAGCACAAGACAGTGTGAACTCTTCGATGGCTTTCTCCAGGGCATCGCTATGACAACACAATAAGAGATCACTTTTTATACTAACTGAACACAAATGTGTTGCCACTCAACTTTAAAACACCTGTGCACACGCGCGCACACACACGCGCACACACACCCACCCACCCACCCAGGGTTCTTGTCCTTCAGCCAGTTGAGCAGTGCGTCTTTATTGAAAGCAGCAGCAGCCGCCATGTTGCTGCTGTTCTTCTGGATGCTGGCGATGGTGTCGGCGCACGACACCACCTCGATCAGCCCTGTGCGGTCGCCTGTTGCCAAGCAACCATATGGCACGATTCTGAAATTTAAACAAGGCAGAGTGAACGTTTTGGTTTTCTCGTGCCCAAGAACAGGCCAGAGCTCTGGAAGCCTTGAACCCAAAGAGCAGGAGGGATGGGAGATGGGAGCATGGTGGAGCTGCTAGAGTTAGCAGGCCACGTGTAGCATAGCCACACGCTCCACCTTAATTCAGTGCAGCACTTCTGAGTGCAGTCGTGCACAGTGAGACTGGTCACCAGCAAGTCGTCAAACTTCCTGTGCACCACTATCTTACTGAACCACATCCTGCTACAGGGCTGATATTCAGTAGTAGGTGTTTGTGAGAACTGTAGTACATCTGATTGTTAGCAGTTCATCTCAGGACAGATGAATACACATGGGAGATACTCAAAGTGAGTGCTTTCAAATTAACTCAAACGTGGGGATTCCTGTTAAATAAACTCCAATATTATTGGCTAGGAGTGTCCAGGATTCCCTATGCTGTAGAATTATTATATACAAACATTAGATTTAGAGAAGCCTGTGCCAGGTTGTTTGTCTCACACACACACACACACACACACACACACACACACACACACACGGTTAAAAACAGGCAGCCTACCTGAGGTCCAAGTTGGCTTCCTTCCACAGTATATCCATTAACCTCAGGATCTGCAGAGTGAGCATATCCTGCCTCAGATCTGACAGACAGGAAAACAAGTTCTTCATGTTGCATCCTTTGACCTTTTGTGTAATGTAGTACTAATGACCCTCCCGTGGGCCCCCCCCCCGGGCGCGGCGGCGGCGCCCGCGGGGCGGGGGGCGGGGGGGGGGTGGTGGCGGGGGTGG
>JAOYMR010000003.1:22299386-22311294 GCA_025802075.1 Tenebrosternarchus preto | reverse complement strand
GGTAGGGTGCTCCGCTCCAGAGCTAGGTGCAAGGGTTAGGGTACTCTAGGGTTAGGGCACAGCTAACCACTGAAGCCAAGCTGAGTGAAGGCTTCTTTAGAGACCACCCCCCCCCATCCCCTCTCCTCACCCTGCTCTATTTCCCTCCCATGACAGCGAAGTCCTCTCCCTCTCTCACTCACATAAACACAATACTTTTATCATTCCTTCATTACTGCAATACTGACCTTTGCAGACAGAGGGCGCTGCAGAAGGCTGCAGTATGCAGATAAGGCACATAAAAACCACAGCGGTTTTCTGTGTGCTACAAGTGTCCACACCAATCATTGTCTGGAATGGGAGGAGATTCCAATAAACAATGCAGGGTTGTCAACAAATCCATCACCATCCCTCCGTTTATTCCAGTCTGTTCACCACCTGCACACTTTTTTCGTTCTAAAATTCCTCAGCAGGTCCTAGCATGTTTGCAGAAAAACTGAAATACCATGAATTGCATGAGTACACGCATGCACACACACACGCGGACGTTTTGATCGGCCTGTATCTTAAAGACTTATAGTGTAACACTTCAGACTACAAATAAAACTTCAACGTGCAGCAGAGAACAGCAGGAAACACATAATGCACAGTACATAATAAAAGTCCTGATTTTCATATATAAGAAACTGTAGTTCACTCATCAGACCCGTCAAAAAACCAAGCAAGCACCCGTATGTATGTGATTCAGTCTGATAAACTAATATAATCTAATAATCTAAATGACTGATTAGATCCACAATATGATATCGTTTGATGCACATAAACACACCTTTTAACAATAACAAGCTCTCAAATAATAGAAACTGGACACCCTTAATATGCAACAATCAATCCATGGTTATAAGCACAGAGTTGCTAAACTTCTGCTCAGCTGAGTAGACAGGCAGGTTCAGGTTAACTGAGAGGGTGGAAGTTTCTTCATCACTGCTACCTTTTGAAACAGAGTGGGAAAGACAAAGACCTGTGGGCCCTTGAGCCATACTGGTCCAGCTAGGTTTAGGGGACCACTAGGGCTCAAGGAAACCCTAACCCCTAACCCCAGCTTGCTCTCTGCCTTCCTTCCGGCAGTAGTGTATGGCCCCTGTACTTGAAACAGCTGACAGCATGTACTGAGCTTCTTCCAAGACAACAGCGCCCCTCTAGAGCTGGCACACAGGCATTAAAAAAAACAACAAAAGCACAAACTTACAGACAGAAACATCGATGTCATCAGTTCGATCACAGAAAGTATGATAAAGGCACCTTTCAGTGAGGTAAATGAAACCAAAGAGTCAGTGACTCAGTTGTAACAACAGCCAGTGGAAGTGGAATGAGCTGAAGACTCAGTCCTCCACTGACTCACCACAGACTTAAATATGCACTTGCATTAAAAAAAACCCCACACAACACCCACCCACCTTTTTGTTTTCACTGTCATTTTCACTCTAAACAGAGTTTTATCTTGATGGTGTTCTTACACCAGCCTCTCTCATGAGTGTGTGCATCTAACAGAGGCTACAAAGCACTTAAGAAGGTGTGGATTACAAGGGTGCATTCCAAATACTGAAAACTAACAAGAAAACCACTATAGTCTGAGCTGCAGGTGCTGTGGCTGTGTGCTGGTGGCCACACACTCGTCAGAAACCGCCTCGCCAACACAGGGCTTGAGATTTGGGTCTTATTAAGTCTTACCAACAGAAGCACTTAGTCACCAAGCACAACTGGAACTTTGACTGGTTCCATAATCAAGTTTGGAGCAGTCAGTCAAGCTGATGCAGAAAAACAAACAAAGATGAGCCACAACCAACCCTTTTTCAATCATTTTATGTCTGAAATGATTAGAACTGATGGCTTCAGTAGCATTTTCCCCTCTAAACAAAGACCCTTCCAATGGGTTTGTTCTCACTAAACAACTGATTTCAAAAGGATTGTCTCCAGAGAGTGTAGTGTAGTGTTGTGTCCGTACTGTGACCAGGACACCAGCGTGTGAATGGTGAAGGAAACTATAAATAGCACTGATTACGTAGCGCGTGAAGATTAGGAGCACCGCCCCACACCAACAACAATAGCACTGATTACACAGGACATGGAGTCTAGGGAAAGATTTACTCTTATTTAAAAAGTATTTTGTGTGTATATTAAAATAATAATAATAAAAATTGACTACCACCACCCACCCCTCCCAACACCAACAGTAGCAGATGCAGTATGGGGTGTGTGTGTGTGTGTGTGTGTGTGAGAGAGAGCAAAGCCCTAACCCCAGCCAGTCACAAGCACCATTATGTGATCAAGATAATTCACTAATGTTAGCATTAGACCCAATGCTCAAGAGCTCCTCCAGAAACAGTTCTGATCCTCAGATCCTTTTGCCTCGACTAGATTCACACACTCTGGGTGTTACGCACCACAACTATAAATGTATATTTTCTTTAATTTGGAGGGAAAAAGGATTTTGCACAAATGCACACAGTGGTGGTCACATGACTAGGAGAATTGCTCTATTCATGCCCTTGTCACCACTCTGACCCCCCCCCGTGTGTGTGTGTGTGTGTGTGTGTGTGTAGGCTTTCCACTTTGTTTGTATCCCCTGACTGATGACATCATTACGCCGCCACCACAGTCTCCCTGAACCAGTGTCACATGCAGCTGCACAGAAAACCATGTACCAGACAGTCTCTCTCTCTCTCTCTCTCTCTCTCTCTCACTCACACACACACACACACACACACACACACACGAGTCATCTTAACTCAGCTCTGAGTGAGTCACATGCTTGTTTTCAGAATTATATGCCACTATGCTCCATTATGGTTCATTCGTCTCTGTTGCTTTTGCACTGTCTATAAACACTGAGGTTAAACTCTAGGTTCATAGTGGAAGAACAATCCTTAATTTCAAATGATCAGAATATAACTACTCCAATTTAACTACATACAAAAACATAAATATACACCAGTCATCTGTTTTGCCTTCCACAGGTTCTGAAGTAGTTCAACTGTCTAAATACACGCTTTCAGAAGTGCAAAGACCCTTCAGCAGAACCAAACACCAGATCTGTGCAACTGATGAAGAAACACAACAATAACAACGATGGACTTGAATGGTGCTTTTCACATTACCCAAGGTTCCAGTTAGATCCACGAAACACCACTGTTACTGACTAAAGCTCTAGCTTTGAGCATTTAACAGCATCAGGTGTGTGTTATGTTCAAGGTTTAAATTGCTCAACTAATAAGTGCTAGACGGGTATTTGTATTATTAATATATAAAAGACCTCTGCAAACTTTTGAAATTCATGGTTAATTACTGTCCTTTTTAGTGCCGACATGAAAATAAATGAAATATTCAATAACAAATGTGTCTGTGCGAGACACAGAGAGATGGAGAGAGGACAGAGATAAAGGGGAAGAGAGAGAGAGAGAGGGGAGTGACGGAGAGACAGAGAGGGAGAGAGATCCGGGCTGACAGGAAGAGAAAGAGGCAGGGCTAACAGACGGTCCACTTTGCTTAGAACTTCCATTGCGGTGTAACGCCTGAAGAAGCACAGGAGTACAGCGTGTTGATCCTGAACACGTCTCAAAACAGAGGAACTGCAGGACCCACTGATGGTTCTTTGGCTGTTGCTAATCCACAGTTAGGGAAACACTGTAGAGAGGGAGCAGCAATAGAGCACGAAAAGCCGATAAACGAAGGAGTTACAGAACATGGAAGCAGGTGAGGTGCCTCAGCAGGATAAGGCCCTCTATGGAATGTTCCACCAGCAGATAACAGAGGTCACCAACATCAGACAATCCTACCAGTTGGAAAATTGGATGGAAATGGCAGGACTAATGGACAGCTCAGAGGCACCAAGATCAAACACTAAGCATTAGATTGATCGAAGGGGGGGGGAAATCACACCAGAGACCTGATATAGACGGTGCTAAAGGGCCTCAGACAGTTGTAGCAGGATGTAAGATGATGGTACGGAAAACAAACACACAACCCAAGTGGCAAAGACCAAAGAGAGGAACATGGAAGGAACATCAGCTGGAAACCCACCTAGCCCCAAAACAAATAGGTGTTGGATTGCACGAATTGCAGAGTGTTGAAGATCAAAGCAAAGATCATGTGGGACCTCCAGATCCAGAGAGATAAACAAGTAAAAGGGGCGTACGAACCAGACGCAGTGACGGCATGTAAGATCCAGAGCCACAGTAGTGGAGTAGATAAGGTGAAAGATAGAAAAATACCAGGGACAAGGAGACACAGAGAGAGAGAGAGAGAGAGAGAGAGAAAGTAAAAGGTTCACACCAAGGTTGTGCCAGTAGAGATGGGGGCACTTGAGGCTCCACTTCGAAGCTGGAGGAGTGGCTCCAACAGATCTCAGGAATGACAGGATCAACGTCTCAATCCAGAAGAGTGCTATGATAAACAGATAAAACTACACCCCACCCACAGACTCCGGGGCCTCTGGTAGAAGGACACAGTAAGAAAAAAGAAGAAAGAAAAGGGGTGGAGCATAGAAACATGGAAACAAACGTGACCACGCCCCCCCCACCCCCACCACTGCAACACTTGAATTCATTTAATCACAAAGCCTGACTCACCAAAAAACAAACAAACAAACAAAAAAAAACTAAAACTTCTGAAATGGGTCAGATGGCCAGGATGGACACCAACATTCATTAAACTTTTGTTTAACTGTTTATTTGCGCAGGGCAGCTTCCTGTAATTTAAGTATTGCAGAGACAAACACAATGAATGCAGTCTCACTTACTTTCCTGGTTACATCACGGTTCTGACCCTGGCACTACTGTAGCTACAGCGCAGGCGTTTTTAATACCGTCAGGTGCTTTTAGAGAAATACACCACCTCATTTAAAGATTCTTAAAGACCTCTAGTACTTTCCAAACACCATAAAACACAGTGTCTGCACATGACCCGTCACGCTTGTGACCTGCAGGCACTACAGGTTCCAGAATGACATGGAAATCCCAAAAAGAAACACTACATCTAAACTTTTTCTGAATACTTTAAGGAAAAGAAGCCTAACCCTATGCAAACAGATTTCTATAAGATATGCATTGAAACATGCTGTGAAATAGCCCCTAAAGACCACTGAACCTAACCTAACAAACATTTTCAACACCCATATCTTATGTTTAGGATCAATATACCATAACATAAGGTCACAATGTCAGTTTCCCCCACTAAGATTAACCCGACAGACTCCATATTTATCTTCAGGCTGTATATGTTCCTCCCCATATCAAAGTATAGCGAGAAAAACAAGTTTCATTTCATAGATCTTCCTTGGCACCAAGGTTGCATGCTAAAGAAGAGAGGGATAAGGAAGTCCAAAGCAGTGTACAACCACACAACTCCACTTAACTTGGGTCAGCAGAAAACACAGCCAACAACCACATTTTAAACATCCAGAAACTATCAGACATGAACAACAACCTAAACAGCAAACTGTGCAAGACCAACCTACAGACTCAACCATCTTCCAAAGCTCAGTGCAAACACAATGTTTTACATTCTACACATCAGGAGGGGAAAAAAACTGCTCACCGACATTTCATTCAAGTCCACATACAAATGTCCATCATTTTAATTACATACCCATTGATGAAGAGTCATTTTAATTACCCATGAGGTTACTGAAAGCAAAGAACCTAAAAAAATAAAACAACAACAAAACAAAGACAGGCAACTGTGTGAGTATTGCAAGGCTGAGAATTTCAGCCAATGAGGCTTCATACTGTATTTGACCTTCTCAGCCAATGAGGCTTCATACTGTATTTCACCATCTCAGCCAATCAGGCTCCAGTCAATAAAAAAAACATCCTTGTCTAGATCATCCAAGGACACCAACTACTGAAGCTACTTTTGCAACTTTATCCACTGCAGTTTTACATGTTATAAAAAGCAAAGACACCCTAACCGCCCCCAACCTTTGTTGAAGGAGCGATCAAGTCAGGCTTTAGTGATTTTTGTTATCGCTTTGTGTTTAACTAGTCCAGAAACAGTAACCCTTCTTTAGGTTACCAACTTGAAATGCCCCCTTTTTAATAAACTCTCTGTAACACTAAGAATCTCATAAACTGCCCCTGTAACTGTCTGAACAACATCAAGCACAACAATGCCACGCACATTCAGAGTTTTGTTCAAAGTCTCCAATGAAAATCCACCACCGCCGCGGTCACGGTAATATGATGTAGCTGGCATGTCTCACGATTATAAGGAGGAGTTGCCACAAAGCAATGCCTTTTCAAACAGCAATCAAAACGACACAAAAAGACAGGAGACCGAAACTTCAGATGCTCGGCGAGATTCATGTTTTCCTGACTGTGGCATCATTGGGGAATTTCTCTGAAATCACAGTGCGTCTGTAGGCTGTAACTGAAATATACACTTCTACTCAGTAGAACATTGGTTTAAAACAATAAAACAATACTTACTGTAAGTAGCCTTCACATCAGTAGAAATCCAACCAACACTATATGCCTGAAGGTTTACTCCTTCCTCCAGACCTATGAAACAATTAAGATTCCACAAAAACGTGCCATTGGCTAATATTCAACATAAAGGCTCTTGTAACTTCTGTCTGAAAACAAGAACTGTTACATAAATGATATTCAATGTTTACATGCAAGTAGGATAAAGCGTGATGTCATCGAGTTTAACTTTAAGAAATGACGTGCAGGTTTTAGCTACAAAGAAAACTGCTCCGCCTACACGATTTAATGGCGAGTTTAGAAGTATTTCCCATAAATGAACGGTTATGTTACTTCACGCAGACGCCTATGAAACGGTCTTTCTTCCGGGATGCAACCGTTTCACGGCCGCTTACGTCATGACCGTGCGGGCTCAGCTAGGATACCAAACCGGAGCGAGCGCGAGGCTGGTAATTACCTACCAAAACAGCTCGCAGTAATACCGACGAAGTGCAATCATGACACCTCCTTAATACCACCGAGACCGGGGCAACCGACCGACAACCGTACGACACTGGCTGTTCAGTGCAAAGTCAGGTGAAGTCCATTATTAGCTAACGTTAAAACCACAACCGCTGAATAAACACAAGAGATCACAATATTTACAGTGTTAACACAAGTTGAGACATTTCGTTTCATAAAAACGTAACAGCGAACAGACATACAACAGATAACTTAGTTAATAAAAATTCAAAGCAGGGAAATATCCTAGCGAACAGTGGAATGGTTATAATACAAATCTGAAACTTTGAAAAACAGCTATTTATGATGGCAACACTTACTAGCTACGAAATTAAAGTAGGCAGCACTTTGGTGAACTATTATTTAATGAGACTGTACATATGTCCACTAACACAGTCCATAACGGACTGTAAGTTACATGGGAGCCGCAGGAATTGTGGATTTAAAATCTAAAATGGCAACCACGATCGGTCAACACTCGCAAGGCGAGCGCTACGCGCAACTTAAATAAACAAACAAGGGGGCAGCTGGCGATAAAATAAACAAAGGGTTCAGCCCGAGCGATGCCGAGGTTTTAATTGATACACTGTAAGAAATCAATCACGCTTGTTCGCTACAGGGTCGCTACTTTTACTAGGGTTTGGAAAACAGCCAAGCACTCACCTTCTGGCAGTTCGGCTGATGTCGGAAGCGCTGCTCCACCAGCCGATACGGAAATGGGCAGAGAGCGAGCTCCGTGAAGAAGTTATTTGTTCCACGAGCCGACTCCAAAGCAGCGGCGAGACCCGTTTAGGCCCGCGAGCGTCGCATTCACGGTTTACTGCTGACCTTCCCGCCGAAACATTACTGCGCAGGTAACGACACTCAGTTGCTTCCTGCTTTTTGGCAAGGTGAATAGGTATCGCTGTATCGATTTTCTTTCGTTTCGTATTTTACAGCGTCTCCTCTACATTTGCACTTTCGCAGCAGAGCGTGACCGCTTGGCCTTTCTACAAAGAACCCACACACTGCAGTGATTTAAACCGGAAACGCGAACTTCTGAAACGCCCACGACATGAAACAAGGGCCACGTTCCTCTCTGGCCTCTGGTAGCTCGAGACAAGTCTGTGAATGTCTGTGACTGTAGTGTTCCCTCGCGACAGAAGCACATGACGTTGATGATGCATGGACTTCTCCAATATTCCCAGGATATAATATTGAAGACAAATATTTTTTAAATGTCGCTTATCAGATTGTTTACTATTTTGGACGGATCCTGTATAGTTAACTGACGTCAAATTATGCAACAACCTGTGAAATCGCTCTGATTAAGTTAGGCGGAAATTCTCGAGACACGTGTGCCATTGCGAAGTGCACGCGTTCTGGTAATAACCCACGGCAAAGTCTCCGACTAATAAAGATGAAATAACGACAGTTCCTTTGTGATCTTACGTTTTATAAGCCTCTCTTCATCAATACATAAAGGGGCAAATGTGCAGTGTTGTCTGATTTGGTATGCTGCTGGTCTGTAACACAGAAGGTCTAACACAGCTGCTCTGTAACACAGAAGGTCTAACACAGCTGCTCTGTAACCCTGCAGGACTGTAAGTTGGGTGGGCATGGTAATGGACAAGGCTCTGTACTGCCAGGCACTGATTATTCTGAGTATTGTTTAAGCATTATACTGAGTATTGTTAAGTATTGATAAGTATTGTTCTGAGGTATCTATGTGAATATCTGAACATCTTGTTTCAGCGAATTTAATGATGATGATGGAGGTGTATGTGGCTGTGCAGTTATGGGTGTACAGGTAGTATAGGAGAGAACCACGTACACAGTCCTGGGGTGCTCCTATATTGAGAGAGTGAGGAGGAGGTGAAACTGTCCTTACCACCTGGTGACAGACTTACAGGACCTTCAGGGTCCGGCTGCCCAGTGAGCTGTTCAGATCTGAAACATCAGGGCTGTAGCTTCATGTGGAGTTTCGAGGGGACTGTGGTGTTGAATGTTTCACTATAACCCACACACAACTTTCTCACGTGTTCCTCCTGTCTGGACATGAAAGGGCAACGCACAGTGCTGGGCTGTGACATCATCATTGGAGATTCTCTACCCAAAAAATCTAAGCACTTGGTCACAATGCAGCTACAGTGTGGCAGTAATGATAACAGATTACAGCAATTGTCTTTGGTACTAGAATGATAGTGAGCGTTTGAAAATGTTAGTAAATACTCCAGCAAACATGTTCTTTAAGCACATCCAGGAAAGTCTTATGGACCGGCTGTGTTGTGGGTCTTTATTCAGGAGCTGCACACATCAGCCCCCGACTCAGAGAGGGACTTGACGTCTGTTATAATGAATCGTGTTCTTTGATCAAATATTTAAAGTTGACACTTCTGCACATTAACTTATTTTTTTTTTCAAAATGATTTTATAAAATTGGCGCTCTAGCAAGTCTTCTCAATCCTTCTGAAATATTCCAGATTATGGATAGAACTTTTATGATGTGCTTTGTACCTGTAACATGCTGCAGATCCCACACACACAGCCATGACACCCGCGTTCTCATAACCACAAGCGAGTAACTAGTGCTATTAAAGATGCATTTGATGAGAAAGGCTTTATGCATCTTTCAAGACCTCTTAGATAACCACAAGCGAGCGTAAGAGTGACTCGTGTTATTAACCATGCAGTTGTTGAGAAAGGCTTTATGCATCTTTCAAGACCTCTTAGATAAAAGCATGATCTGCTGTGACTATTGTTTTCTTTTACCTATGCTGTTATTTAGCAGTGTGTGTGTGTGTGTGTGTGTGTGTGTGTGTGTGTTGTTCCCAGATGCGTTGAGCTTCTTAAACATGCTTCAGCCAGGTAGATAAGGCAGCATCAGCATCCTGGTTCTTTACTCCTTGATACTTACTACAGCACACAAAGCGTTGTAGGACAGAGACTGTCCCAATGCAGCTGATGGCACATGTTAGAGCAGTTTGAGAACAGCTTCAGGGAACCCACTCACAAAGGCAAGTATCTAGGTTAGCATATATTAGACTGGGTGGTAGTTAGCAGTGTGTGTCTAAGACTCAGATTCTGTTGTAATTAGTCTTAAATATGGACTCTGGTTTAGTGGGCTAAAATGAATGTGGTCTACGTAATCACTTCACCTTCACTTCTACAGTGTGTTAATATTTTTAGAAAGCCAGTATCTTCAGACTACATTGTATGCTGTTGAATTTTGAATGAGTCGTTAAGTTTGATTGATCTAAAGAGAGAGCATGGAATATGAAGACATTTTACATCACAAGGCTCACAGAATGATGTAAACACTCCATCTTAAAAGATGATAATGTCCTCATTTAGAGTCAACTGTTATTGGCAGTTCCAGAGCAGTGTGTGATGCAGATGTCATTCCTTAAAAAGACAACTCAAGGATATTTATTTATTTATTATCCAGTAAGAAATTACACACAGCCCAAGAGCTGCATGAGAGTTTTCCAAGAAAGTTTAAAGGTGACCTTAGCACCTATTAAATTTTAATCTTGAGAGTTTCGTTATTTTGTCTGGGGTTTATGGTGTATTGCTGTGTGTTCCTGCAATCATGTGACTTCAACCACCCCAGGGTAGGTGATATCACACACAGGATGGACAAAAGTATTGGGACAGTCATCTGACTTCAACCACCCCCAGGGTAGGTGATATCACACACTGTATGGACAAAAGTATTGGGACATCCCATCTACAGGAGATTTTACAACATCCCATTCTAAATCCATTGGCATTAATACGGAGTTAGTTAACTTTGCGGTTATAACAGATTCCACTTTCTGGGAAGAAGTGTGTGTGTGTTTGTGTGGTGGTGGGGGGGGGGGGGGGGCTGCCCATTCATCCATAAGAGCAGGTATGAGGTCTCCATTCTAGTTCATCCCACAGTTGGATGGCGGTCCGGACTGGGTGCAGGCCAGTCCAGTTCTTTCACACTACACTCACTCAGCCTTACCACGTTGCTGTGGTTCTTAAACACTTCCACTTTTCAGTAATACCACTCCCAGTTGATTATGGAATATCTAGGAAGGAAGAAATTTCACAAAGTGATGTGTTGCAATGGTGACGACCTATTACAGTACCACACGAGTTCAGTGAGCTCCTTATAACAACCCATTCTTTAACAAATGTTTATAAAGACAGACTGCATGTCTGGGTGTTTGATTTCACGCACCTGTGGCAGTGGGACTAAATGAAACACCTGAATTCATTGATTAAGTGGTGTGTCCCAATACTTTGGTTTTTATAGTGTATCTCATACAGGTGTGTTGTGGTACATGGTTTCTCAGTTTTTCCATGCGGTTTTACCCGACTACTGTGATATTAAATAGCCTCCCACAAACTCCTCAGAATTCTCCAGGGTCTACGTCTGTGTTATTGCACTTATGTGTATTTTCCAGTGTTAACGTCTGTGTTATTACACTACATATGATTCCTCAGTGTTCCTTCAACTCACAGCTTTATGTGCTTCTAAGTCTCCTGGACACATTTAGTTCTAATATCCTCTTCAATTTTGTTCTAATGTCCTCTGTTGTTCATCTAGTTCTTCCTTTTTGACATCTTCAGATGTTTCTGTGTCACTTTCGCCCCCTGCTGGTATGTTTGGTTTATTTCTCTAAAGCTACATTGTGACACAGTTGTGTTTAACATACAAAACATTGTATGAATAATCCCAAAGAATAGGTGTAGCACATAGAGTAGTAGATGTATTTATTATTACAGATATCTTTAATGGTAATTGTTCATCAACAGGCTTATTCTGATAGTATTTCAATGGGAAACATTTTATTATTCAAGGTTGCCAATGATCAACTGATCAAGTTCTCCTATAAATGTCATAGATGATAAAAAATGAAATTATTAGAGATAAAAAAAATAAAAGTATAATGATCTAATCATGGTAAAACAATCTTCTGTTTTTTGTTAGGAGA
>JAOYMR010000003.1:22265283-22287259 GCA_025802075.1 Tenebrosternarchus preto | reverse complement strand
TGTCGTATTTCTGTTTAGGTGTCCTTAATGACAGCGGCAGATCGGCTGGTGAGTGAGGACACTGGAGACCTGAACACCACGCTGCCACCACCCATCCGCAGAGTCATGGATCCAGGTAGGAGATGATCGCAGAACCATCGTTGGAGAACCACAGATCTGTGGAGGTTGGGAGAAAAAAAAAAACCATGACATAGACAGATGCATATGACAGTGTGGTCAGTAGGTAGTGTGTTCTTAGAACTATCTTAAATGTATTATTATTATTAATAATAATAACAATAATCATCATCACTTAAATTTGATTAAATCTGGTTGGGGGTGTTAAATAACAATTTAAAAATGACAACCAGCAACAGTAAGATAGTCAAGATTTCTTAAACATTTTTCCCAAGTACCTTATATATTCCCTTCAGTAGACGATTTTGCACTGAAGAACGACATTTTCCCTTCAAGTTCATCAAAGTGTCTCGGATATTTTATGTGTCCTTCAGGTATTTCAAGCGAGTTAGAGGCAATGATGAATTTTGACGTTGCTGAGAAGCTGGATCTCTCAGTCTCATCCATGGACATAAGAAACACATCAGTGGCCAGACAAGAAGGAGAGGAGCCGATGCTGGATCTTTGCCACCCGCTGGGTGACCAGACGCTGGATGTTGGTAAGTCTGGATTGATGAGGGAGAAGTGAGATGCATGTCTTCACTAGTGATGAGTTCATTACAAGCTAAAGTCATCTGTATGAAGCACTGTGTGAAACAAGCTGTTTATCTGCAGAAGATCTCCTTCATGAGCCCTTATCAGTATCAGCTCAGCAAACCAATGGATCAGAGGAGCAGGACAGAGAGAGTCCCGCCTACACATTACCAGAGCAGTCGGGCCCAGGACCAGGACCAGCGTTACCGGAGCAGTCAGGACCAGCGAAAGACGTCTCTCCTTTATCGGTTGCCTTTTCTCACCCAGACCCACAAGTTCTTCCCTCTGGTCCCAGCATGCTCAATGTTCTTCCCTCTGGTCCCAGCATGCTCAATGTTGATCCTGCCTTTTTGTTAAATTCCTCAGTCTCATCTGCTGAATCCTTCATCCCCTCTGTGGAAATCTCCTCTCTGTTAATCAACCCTGAAGCTGTCGAGTCCTCAGCTCCACCCAGTAGCTCCACCCAATAAGCGCTCAGTGTCAGACTGGCATCTGGTCCTGAATTACATACAAGAAAAAGCAAAGCTTGTATGTGATCTAGACTTCCATAATGGGTGCCAAATGATGTAGATAAAATGTAGAAATACAGAAGACCCAGTGGCTACTGCTGTTCAACTCATGTTTGTTAAGCTGCTTGCCAAGTTTTACCAAACACTAGTGTGCACTGTTGGGGTAATACTGCACAAAGTGATATTTTATCTTATTCTCTGTACATAAAGTGTACAGTTTAGTGCATTAAATTCTTGTCATCACATTACAGTTGAATCCTCAGCAGTGGCATTTCCATGTTCTATGTGCCGGGATTGTAGTGCCTGTAATACCCATTTCTGCCACTAGGTGAAATATGAGCTCACTCTGTAGTATAAGAGGAAATGCTTACTTGCTAAATAGCACCCAAACTATGCAATCTATAAACAAACTGCACTGTATGGTTGAGAGTATACACATCTGTCCATTGTAATCACTCACTGCGTCTCATGTTATGCAAAGTCCCATCCCAGGTAGTTTAGCTAGGTTCCCTCTCTTTCTAACTATAACTTCAGGCCTAACCCAGGATAATCCTAACCCAGGATAATCCTAACCCCCTGTTCCTAACTGTAGATCCCCAAGCCCTGCTGCTAGGCTGTAATCTATACCCATAACCTATACCTATAACTTATATCTATAACTTCTACCCATAACCTTGTACCCATAAGCTTTTTTTGAGGTGTAATTGTGCTGGATAATCAGCCAAATGCTGTAAATGTAAATGGTTAGTTTGACCAGCAATGGAACAGCAGTTTCTGAATTAAAATTAAGTTATTTTGTGTTGTTCACGTTACTAAGTGTATAACATTAATTACATCGAATGTTTGGAAACAATCGTTAACTTCTGTAAGATGCCAAACCTTGTCTTCGGGTGCATTCCATCACAATCCACTACCGGTTGAATGAGAACTGTGGATGGAGCAGGTTTTGAATCCATAGAACCTAAAGATTAATATATTACTGTGAGATAAACATACACAGAAGGATGGAATAATGTTACACTGTAAGCTTGACAAGAAATCAGTCCAAGTGTCCAAATGGAGACAATGTTCTAAAGTCTGGTGTCTTAAGTGAAGATGACTGGGTTTTACTGGTTCTGGACGGCCAGAAGGATTATTGCTCGTCATCATCAGGTGTTCAAGTTGGTTCAGATTTATGGGTTTTGAAGAGAAACTTGTAAGTAAAGTAAAGAGTTGCATGACTACATTTGCCAGACAATAAAGTGTAAACTAACTACACTGTTTTTAGAGAGAGGTGATTTAATTTAACTTGTTTGAGTAACTATCCCAACACTGCTGCTGTTACATGAAGAATTGCTTTAGATTTTCACCACAGGATGTTCAGGATAATATCAGGTTTTAAAGGGGAAGTCCATTCTTGAGAAGTGTAGTAACTGATTTTGCAGTCGTTGTGATGGTAACCAGGGGTCACATTTACAGTGCAAGAGAAGCTGTTTTCTTTGTTTCTATTAAGGCTGAGATGTTTTTATATGTAAATGAGTAAAATAGTAATAAATCTATAAAAATAAATATTCTTTGGGAACCATTGCTTACAACACCATGTATGTATTAGCATATACAAAAGCTATATTGTAGGTCTAAACCTTATCACTAAACTATGGTAAGCATAGTTTCTCTGAGGCTTCAGACATTGTATTCATTACTCTCTGCTTCTGCAGCTTTTCTGTGAGGCACCAGACACTTAAAAGCTCTTCTTGCTGCATGCTGAGTCTAGAATGAGTTTCTAGAGCCAAAAATATCTGAATGTTGTTTCAAAGAAATTATGCAGACATTTAAAAAAGTTTGTGGAATTCCCCTTTAATATTAATGTGTCTTCTTTTCGTACAGTCATATTGCAATGGTTTGATGTGTGTTTAATGTTTTAAAGGATTTAAAGTTGTTTTAAGAAGTCATCTTTTTGATTATTATAATTATCTTAATTTATGTAAAGGGTATTATTTAAACTTGTGTCTGGGCACAGTAAACTGGGATAAATCTATTAACTAAAAATCAGTTAACTGTATTTTTTAATATGGCTGTTTCCGAATAAATTAAATTGAACTGAACTGTTCTTTTCCCAACATGTATATGTTTTGCAGGGTAAGATGGTTTTGGTGTTAATAAGTGATTTGAACTTTGATAATTTCAGTGAGATCTAAATAAAGATGAACTGTAATTACCTTCCAATCTGGAGTGCTCTTCACTGATGTACCAACCTGTGCCACCTGTGGCAGTGGACATCTTAAATGTCATGTTTGTGTATTAACTCGCATGCCATTGTTTCAGCACTTGGAGTGGAACTTCTATCCTGTTTGATTTGCTCTTTGAACTGAAGGCGTCATCGATGGTTATGATAATGGAAAGTTAAAAATGTTAACATGCTTAACAGTAATAATATCTTATATTTTTAAAGACTAATATACAAAATGTGTTTTGTCTCTTAGTCTTTATGCAGTGGTAATTCAGTGTCAGTTCAACTTTTCTCATTTACATTGCCCAGGTTCTTCAAAAATAAAATCTGATCAGAAATATACAATATTAAAATCAACAAGCCTAACAGGTTCTGTGAGGGGTGCAGTGGTTATGACAGAACAGATTTCACTCAGTTCGTTTCCACCCAATCTGTTTTTTATTAGGTTAAGCAGTAAGGAACTAGGAGAACCTTTTAGTTCCATTCATTTGACCTCACAGAAGACCACCCATGAACGGCTGATTGTGGTTGTTTTGAATAGCCATAGGAAAATGTATTCTTATAGATGAGTGATTGACAGGTCCAGCTCAGACAGCTGCACAGAGGCCTGTGTTCCATCGTCCTGCCAGACTGGAATAGCATCTGGGTCCCATGATACTCTCACAGAGCCATGAACGCAGGCTAATCTCACCACCACAATGAACGAACGACAGACCAGATTACACTGCATCCTAAAATATCTTATGAAATATATCAAATCTAACAGATACTGCAGAATTGCATTTTAAAGTGTATTATTACTAGTGTAAAATGTCATTTTCCTTTTTTAAGTCAACCATAATATATTTGGAGTTGGTCAGAGGGGCCTGGTAGAACCACAGCCAGCTTTGATTACAGTATAAGCTTCAGCTGAAGAGACCAGAAAACAAGGCAATAACATATCCTTTATCTAACCCTGTATCTATCATTACAATAGTGAAGTGTTCTTTTTCAAAGCTGTACCTCACCTAGTAATGAAATAAATACGAACAACACAAAGCACTGATGTCACTGAACTTCATCAGGATGTTCAAAATCCTCATGTTCATTCTCTGAAATGTGTAGCACTGGACGTGTCCTGCTACCCTGTTCCTTTGCATTACAACAACATGTTGTATCCACTGGAATGAGTACAAGTTTGTGAACAATAGGATTCAATGCATTGTGTATAAATCAGCGTGTGGTAGGAAGAATGCAGAGACATCATGTGATCCATGCATGCCAGCTGCCTGTCTCCTGAATTATTCTGGCACACGGTTACCAAGTGCATAAAGTTGTCAACAACCACTTAACAAATATTCCTGTCTCTCACTGTACCCAGATTATAGAGAAGCCGTGCGTTAAGGTGCTGTGAGAACTGGCAATAGACTGCTGAAATAGAATCTGAAATCCAAATAAGAATGGTGTATTTTTTTATTTTATGAAGGGATTGTCCTCGGAGATGAACTCAGCAATGCTGTACCCTCTTTTACTCAAAATTACACTGATGTCTATTGCTAGAGTTGCACTGTTAGAGGTCGTAGTCTCTGGTACTTCTTCTGCACACTGTTACAACCACTGTGATCATAATAACTGTGGTCAACTTGCAGCTGTAATCAGAGATGGATAAACTCAAGGGTTAAGGATGGGTTGTATACAAGCTCGGTTTGGGACAAAACTACATGTACAAAAAGAGTGAGGTGCAGAGCTGGTGAAGTGAAATCAATCACTCTTATTGATCCTTTGGGTGTTTTTAGATCAATCACTCTTATTGATCCTTTGGGTGTTTTTAGATCAATCACTCTTATTGATCCTTTGGGTGTTTTTAGATCAATCACACTTATTGATCCTTTGGGTGTTTTTAGATCAATCACTCTTATTGATCCTTCAGCTGTTCTTTTGATGTTTTTCTCCCACCGCTTGTTTTCCTTTCATATCCGTTGCTGCAGCAAATATTTGGATGTCTGTATACATTTTTTTTCTTTTTTTGACTTGGAACTGATCTTGAATATTAAAGGCAACTTAAAGGAAAGTGCTACTACTCAGCCAAAATTATCCCAGACCACAACATGCAGGCTCATAAAGTGTGTTGAAAAGCCTCTCGGGTGGATGAGTAATGAGAGCTGTGGGGTCAGTGGAGTGCACACCTCTCCTGATAACCCGATAAGAACCATCATCACTCCAGAGTGCCACCATATCACTGCATAACACACCAAGGGCTTTTAAGGAAGTGTCCTATTTTAAATACCCACTGCAATTAGTGCAAGAAGAGGTGAGCAGATCATGTCCAGTGCACATGGTGTTTATTTGTTCTTGTTGTATTTTTTTCACCTAGGTGAAGTGATTCGGAACAACAGCACTCATGGGAACAGACTGAAATAAGGACACAATGGGAACAGACTGAAATAAGGACATAATGAAATGATAGCCATGCATGTTGTGGATGTTAAGGTTACGAGAAGTTGTGCTTAAACAAAGTGCTTCTGAAATCAGTTCATTATAAAGAATTCATACTGGCAGACCGGAGTAGAAGAATTCATACTGTGGTGAACTGATACTGATACTAAACCTTTTGAATCTAAACGCTAAACGGTACCGTTATAGGTCAGAAGCACATGCAGTGCTAACAGAGGCTGAGCTGTATGTCAGTATATCCCTGAACCTCCTTGAACAGGAACTCATCACATATTACTGCTGGCAGCCTACAGTCCTTTGTGATGTGCATCCTGGACGTCTCTGTAATAAGACCTGTGCTGCTCAGGAGTCCAGGAGTCCGTCTCTGTAATAAGACCTATGCTGCTCAGTCCAGGAGCCAATCAACAGCTTTTCCTTTTTTTTTTTTTGTAGACCTGCAATACCCAAAACAGGTACCTGCTGTTTCCCAGTAATGAAACCAAGGTGTATTAAAAAAAAAGACAGGCATCATTTTTTCACTACTAAATAAACATTTCTGTCACATGAAGTGTTAAAGAATCAGAGGCTGAGGATGTGAGGCGATGTGACATAAAACAGATAAGCTACATTCTTGGCTGACAGCTCAAACCCCCAAAATGGCACCTGTGAGTGGTGAAACATACAGTGATGCTTGAGACTCTGGGAGGTCTAATAGCACAGCTGTGACCTTATAGGGTGAGGGTGGTAGAGGCTATATATGAGCTCTCTACTATTGTTCAGTACAATTCAGCTGCCACGTTTGACCGGGTATTGTGTGAGCTTTCACTGTATACGTTCCCCAGAAGTTCTAGTTTCAGACCATTTCAGTGTTGTGTGAGGGTGTGTGGAGTTTATCTGAACTGTGTTTGATGTCTTTCTATTTCAGGCTTAAAATCACTGGTCCTTCCATTCTGTTCTTCTTCCAGTAAGGCATAAACACAGGTACGTTTAAGCTGAAATGCTTCTGAAATACATGCATACACACACTCACACACACAAATATATATATGTATGCGTTTGTGTGTGTGTGTGTGTGTGAGTGTGTGTCACTATTTCAGTTGTGACATCTTAAAATCATGTACTATTTTCCTGTAAATTCTCAGAGAAGAACCATGGGAGACGCAGAGATGGCCATGTTTGGGGTTGCAGCTCCATACCTGCGCAAGTCTGAGCGGGAACGTCTGGAAGCGCAGACGCGTCTGTTCGACATGAAGAAGGAATGCTTTGTTCCTGATGCCGTGGAGGAGTTCGTTAAGGCCACTATAACCAGCCGTGAAGGAGACAAAGTGACCGTGGAGACAGAATCAGGAAAGGTCAGTCAGGAAACAGTGGTCTCTTGCACATATTTTTATATTGATATTTTATTTTATTTTATTTTATTTCATATGTAAAGTTTCATGCGTATCATCTATAAATAAAGTTCTTTTGGATGTGAAAGCAGCACAAGATGTGGAGAAAAAAAACGTAAAAATAAAACATTCCTTTTATATGTCTGTTTGAAATACTGATAACTGTATCACTGAATAATTTCCTCATGATCCATCTTTAATAAACTCGGGTGAAAGATTAGGTTAAAATATCTCTCACTAAGATGTGTCACGTTAAAATGTCTCTCACTAACTTTTCAGACATTGACCTGCAAGGAAAGCCTGGTTCTGCAACAGAATCCGCCCAAGTTTGACAAGATCGAAGACATGGCGATGCTGACATTCCTTCACGAACCCGCCGTGCTGTTCAACCTCAAAGAGCGCTACGCAGCATGGATGATATACGTGCGTCTATGCACTTACTAGAAACCCCCTGAACCTTTTTGTTTTCTGTTGCTAGGTAACAGAAGCTAACGCTGTGAGTATCTTTTTTCTCTAGACCTATTCTGGGCTGTTCTGTGTCACCGTTAACCCCTACAAGTGGTTGCCGGTATATAATCAGGAAGTGGTCGTGGCCTACCGGGGCAAGAAGCGCAGTGAAGCCCCGCCTCACATCTTCTCTATCTCTGATAACGCCTATCAGTACATGTTAGCAGGTAAAAATGCAAAATACAGAAATTATATTTTCATTTCACTCAACTTATGCAGTGAATAGCCCACTCATAAAAAGTTGCATACAATAAATATCAATATTTGCATACAACTCAACTGTTGAGCTGATAGCCATTTTTTACATTGTCAGGTATTCATGATGCACTAGGTCATCTTCCTTGTTTTGTGATCTGCATTCCTCATATTTGGTCACTCACTATTTTAGGACTTTTTTAGGTGCCCCATGTTACTTTGACAACTCCTCTATTCAAGAGGTGATTTTCAAATCTGTTTGTAGGTATTACATAGTTGTAGTTGTAGTTTGTAGTATTATGTAGTTGTAGTTTGTAGGTGATACGTAGCTGCAGTCTCTGTTCACAATTAGATCTGTGATTGAAATAGATCCTTTGCAGTTGTTTAGTCAAAAGTGAAAGCACTTCTCGAATATGGCACTTCAGTTAAGCAAAAATACACAATTTGATCATTTTTACAATTTCTCATTATGTAATATTTAATTACGTAAAATTGGACAAAATGTATAATGATTGTGCATAATGATTATTACAATACAATTTAATATATGATACTGTGTTATTGTAGTGTATAACGCAATTCTTTTTTATATGTAGATCGTGAAAACCAGTCAATCCTAATCACGTAAGTTGCTCTGAGACGTAGGGCTGCAGCAGTTCAGTGCTAATGACATCACTAATCACAGAGCTCTCCCCTGAGGATAACACAGTAACTAATCACTAATCACAGAGCTCTCCCCTGAGGATAACACAGTAACTAATCACTAATCACGGAGCTCTCCCCTGAGGATAACACAGTAACTAATCACTAATCACAGAGCTCTCCCCTGAGGATAACACAGTAACTAATCACTAATCACGGAGCTCTCCCCTGAGGATAACACAGTAACTAATCACTAATCACAGAGCTCTCCCCTGAGGATAACACAGTAACTCACATCCTTTACACTACTGTATCAAATGGCTTTAAGTACTAACTGGCATTTACTCTAAAGATGTATAAATCAACATAGTTTACAGAACATTGTGAAGATTTCACACATCCCAGAAACACCTGGACAGTATAGTGTTCACCTGGAGAGTATAGTGTTCACCTGGAGAGTATGGTGTTCACCTGGAGAGTATGGTGTTCACCTGAAGAGTATGGTGATCATTTGACATCACGTCCATGGCTTAAGCACAACCGGTACTGAATCCAGGTGTTTTTTTCTTGTACTGACAGCTGTTAAAGGACAGAATTGATCCAGATAGATTCTGTTGCTTTCTAACTTAATCTCCAGAATAATGTCCACATTTCATGGATAAATCGGTTGATAACATCACTTAATTGTGTAAAAATGTAAAAGATGTAAAATGTAAAAATCTTAATTAGTTATTCTGGATTTGCTGCTTATATATTTTTTTACAAACTCTTTATTGATGTACGGCTTCTATCTTTACTAATGTTTACTAATTAATTAGATTAGTCTAAATAATTAGACTGATAATTAGACTGATTTATGAACTGTGCCGATGTCCCATCCTGTTTTAGTGGAGAGTCAGGAGCAGGGAAAACGGTCAATACTAAGAGAGTGATCCAGTACTTCGCCAGCATAGCGGCCAGTGGTGCAAAGAAGGACGTTGTTCAAAACAAGGTTCTGATTTACTCCCATAATGAAGAAAATCCTCTTCATTGTATAATTTGATGTAACTTGTTTTATAAATCTGTTGTTTTCAGGGAACTTTGGAGGATCAAATCATCCAAGCTAATCCTGCACTGGAGGCTTTTGGCAATGCCAAGACAATAAGAAATGACAACTCCTCAAGATTTGTAAGAAAATGGTCAAAAATATGTACTAATGCATGAGCACTTCACAGTTTATGTAAAATGTCTTAGTGCTCTCACCTAAAAAACCTCAAAAGTTTTTTCCCCTCAGGGTAAATTCATCCGAATTCACTTTGATACCAGAGGAAAACTGGCATCAGCTGACATTGAAACATGTGAGTTATTTCTTACACTTTTTCATATGCTTTCACACCTGTGATGTATTTGTGTGCTCTGTTCACACAGCCCGAGAAGCCAAGATTTATACTTAAGATCAGAGATCAGAAATTCCTTCATTTACCAGTATATTTATGCATTTATTAGTATATTTATGCATTTATCAAATAGTTGGAAGGGGAAGTTTACAGGGAAATGCATCATGTTTGTAAAATTTGTATTTACCATAAAAGGACATGTTTTATGAACCAGGGCTCTTTTTATGTTCTTGTAAGATCTTCTGGAGAAGTCACGAGTCATCTTTCAGCTCAAAGCAGAGAGAGACTATCATATTTTCTATCAAATCTTGTCAAACAAGAAACCTGAGATACTCGGTTAGTACATAGAATAATGTTTTGGACACAAAATATTTGAATCAGGCTGTATGTTGAAATGAATTGGTGGCTCCTCTTTCTGCTCAATAGAGATGCTGCTGGTGACCCAAAACCCCTACGATTATGCCTTCATCTCTCAGGGAGAGACTACAGTTCCTTCTATTGACGATGCTGATGAATTAATGGCAACTGATGTAAGTTTCTGGCTCTGGGGTTATTCTGTATTTACATGCCTGTATTTGTTTTGATCATGACTGTACAGACATTTGTATAACTTAGTTCTAACTTAGTTTTTTATTGTCGTTAGTTGATCTATCGACTTCTTGTCACCTTGTTTCATGACTTTATTCCCATAAATCTGTGCAAGTTTTGAAGTTTTAAGCTCCACTTAAAAGATTTATACTTTTATTTATACTTTTTTATACCTTATTTCAAATTTGCCCACGTGTCAATATTTAGTGAATGGTTTTTAAGTTATAAACTATTGATAAACATTTTTACATCGGTTTGCTCTTACATAAGTAAACCGATTTACTTATTTGCTTAACCCTACCACACCTCATTTGACAGAAAATTGCATCCACATGGACCCAAGAACCTATAATCATTTATGGATGTATTGTCTACTTTTTAACTTTTTAACTTATGTTTCTTTTTATATTCAGGCATCCAGGGCTTCCACGGCTCTAACAGTTTTGCTGTTTAATCATTTGTAGAATGCGTTTGATGTGCTGGGCTTCACCCAGGAGGAAAAGAACTCTGTGTACAAGCTGACTGGAGCCATCATGCACTACGGCAACATGAAGTTTAAGCAGAAACAGCGTGAAGAGCAAGCAGAATCAGATGGGACGGAAGGTGTGGAGAAATAAAGATTCAGAGATATTACATCATCACATCATCTTATTCCTTATCTGTTATATTTAAATACAGAAATGTAAATAATATCTGCTAATTTTATTGATTGTTATATTTATATGCAGATTTTCATTAGGTGTTATAGAAATCTGAATAATATCAGAGAATATTTAATTTTTATGTGTTATATTTAAATACAGAAGTGTGAAATATCAAAGAATATTAAATTTTTATGTGTTATATTTAAATACTGAAATCAGGACAATATCAGGTAGTTTTCTTTATTATGTGTTGAGTTTAAATATAGAAATATGACTAATTTTGCAGATGCTGACAAAGTTGCTTATCTGATGGGGCTGAACTCTGCAGATCTGATCAAGGGTTTGTGTCACCCACGAGTGAAAGTAGGAAACGAATGGGTCACCAAAGGACAAAATGTCCAGCAGGTAAAAAAACATTCAGTAGAAAATTAATCCAATTCAGTCAAAATCAAAAATGAATGTAAATGTTTTGACAGAAGTGCATTGGTACTGGTCTTCTCAGGTGAACTATGCAGTTGGTGCTTTGTCCAAAGCTGTGTATGAGAAAATGTTCCTCTGGATGGTTCTGAGAATCAATCAGTCCCTGGAAACTCGCCAAGCACGTCAGTACTTCATTGGAGTGCTTGACATTGCTGGCTTCGAGATATTTGACGTGAGTACCTGAAGTACCCATTTATCTTTTTATACCTATACGATGTCATATTTTGTAGTTTTAAGCATTTAAAGTTAATTTAAAATAAATGTCATTTTAAATCTACAATCTTTCTTTAAACCATACTTGAATGTCTAAGTTCTCTCTTAGCTGGACATTGAAAACTCTTTTTTACTGGCCATCGTTTGTATGGCTGATTTTTATATATTTTCATACCACACACTGTGTCTGTGACTATATTTATCTACAAGTGTTTTAGGGGGGAAATTGCATCACAGTACTTTTAATACAAAATAATAAATGACACAAAAAAACACAGTGAAGACCATTAGTGCAAACTAAAGACAAATTAGAATGTTTAAAAAAAAGTATTAATAATGCATATATATTAATAATTTATATATAATAATATATATATAATATATAAATTATAATATATAATAATAATTGTATATATTATATAAATATATTTATATATTTTTAGATATTCATTCAAATTCATTTGATAAATATTTTTTTTATATAAAATCTAATTTTATTTAATTCAATAATTGAATCTGCCTATAGTGACAGTAGTTGACAACTAAACTAATCCTGCAGTTAATTTAAAATACAGTCTAGTTCAGCTAAAATATATATACACAAAACATCACTGAGTTAAACTTGATTGTTTTACAATGTGTAAATTTAACTCTCTCATTCAGCCCCTTTTAAACCATATTTTGATCTTCAGAGACCAAAACAAGTTCTAAATGTATTCCTTCTTTTTTTATATACAGTTTAACACCTTTGAGCAACTCTGCATTAATTTCACAAATGAAAAACTGCAGCAGTTTTTTAATCACCACATGTTTGTGCTGGAGCAAGAAGAGTACAAGAAAGAAGGGATAGAGTGGACCTTCATTGACTTTGGCATGGACCTGCAGGCCTGCATCGACCTGATTGAGAAGGTAATTGGTGATTTCACGGGAGTCAGTTATCAGTTGTACAGATTTACTCGTTTGTTTTGTGCATTCCTTGAGAGAAATTTTAGTATTTACACTGATATTCAAATTATTTATGTATTTGTATAATTGTTTTTACGTACTTATTAGCCAATGGGTATCATGTCCATCCTCGAAGAGGAATGCATGTTCCCAAAAGCTACTGACGCCACATTCAAAGCCAAGCTCTATGACAACCACCTGGGAAAATCCAGCAACTTCCAGAAGCCAAGGATCGTGAAGGGCAAAGCAGAGGCACACTTTGCTCTGGTTCACTACGCTGGGACTGTGGACTACAACATCAACAACTGGCTTGTGAAGAACAAGGACCCGCTGAATGAGACCGTGGTTGGACTCTACCAGAAATCATCGCTGAAACTGCTGTCCCTACTGTTCGTTAATTACGCCGGTGCAGATTCGGGTAAATTAACATATGGAGCAGCATGGGAGCGTATGGCATGACCTGGTTCAGATAAACGGTTTCATACACTCTGACAGACTCCATGCGTTAACATGAAGTATCGTTTAAACCTGACACATTCTTTTCATTTTTTTTCAGCGATGGCTGATGGCACTAGTGGCAAAAAGGAAAAGAAGAAGAAGGGTTCGTCTTTTCAGACAGTGTCGGCGCTTCACAGGGTTTGTGCAGGACCTCAGCAGCCTGGACGCATGCATTTTACGACCCCTTTGTGTTACTCTCTTCAAACATCAATGCCAATGTTTTCATTCACAGGAGAATCTCAATAAGCTCATGACAAACTTGCGTTCAACACATCCCCACTTTGTGCGCTGCATCATTCCCAATGAGACCAAAACTCCTGGAGCCATGGACAACCCTCTGGTCATGCACCAGCTGCGCTGCAATGGTGTTCTGGAGGGCATCCGGATCTGCAGAAAGGGTTTTCCCAACAGAATCCTGTATGGAGATTTCAAACAGAGGTATGAGAATATTCCCAGCACTGTGATAACACCAGTGATAAATCTGGGGGTGTTCTGTAAGGCACTGTGTTTTTTTTCTGGCAGATATCGCATATTAAACCCATCTGCAATCCCAGAAGGACAGTTCATAGATAGCAGGAAAAGCGCTGAGAAACTGTTGGGTTCACTTGATATAGATATTCAACAGTACAGATTTGGACACACTAAGGTAAGAGTTTTCTCGGAGATGCTGAGTTTTTAAAAATGTGTTCTGATAAAGTAGATTAAACTTCTTATTAAACTTTTTTTTTTTTTTAATTCCAGGTGTTTTTCAAAGCTGGTCTCTTAGGTCAGTTGGAGGAGATGCGAGATGAACGACTATCTAAAATCATCACAGGAATCCAAGCCAGGTCTCGTGGGCTTCTTTCAAGAATGGAGTACCAGAAGATGGTAGAACGCAGGTAACTACTAACAGCTTTCTCCTCTTATTATATATATAATTTATGTCGTCCACTTTATATATATATATATATATATATATATTTTTTTTTTTAACAGTTTACAAACTACAATTTAAAACTACAATTTTAGCAAGTGTTTTGCTGTTGTTTTTTTTCCTGACAGGGATGCCTTGCTTGTAATCCAGTGGAATGTGCGTGCCTTTATGGCTGTCAAGAACTGGCCCTGGATGAAGCTTTATTTCAAGATCAAACCATTACTGCGATCTGCTGAAGCAGAGAAAGAAATGGCTAACATGAAAGAGGAGTTCCTGAAGCTCAAAGAGGCTTTTGCCAAGTCCGAAGCTCGAAAAAAAGAACTTGAAGAGAAGATGGTGACTCTTCTCCAAGAGAAGAACGATCTCCAACTCCAAGTGCAGGCGGTAGGTTTGAAAGGTGTTTGGGGAGGGTGTGGGAGGGAAACAAATGAAAACCTGAAAGCTTGCTAACTCCATGAGCTCTTTATTGTAAACAGGAGCAAGACAATCTCTGTGACGCTGAGGAAAGATGTGAGGGGCTGATCAAGAATAAGATTCAAATGGAGGCCAAAACAAAAGAGCTGACAGAGAGACTGGAGGATGAGGAAGAGATAAATGCTGAGCTCACAGCTAAGAAGAGAAAGCTGGAGGATGAGTGCTCTGAACTCAAGAAAGACATCGACGATCTTGAACTGACTCTGGCTAAAGTGGAGAAGGAGAAGCATGCCACAGAAAATAAGGTTTTTGGACTTCACGCATGTGGTCCTTGTACAGTGATATTGATGGTGGAAAGGCATCATTTTTTTTCTCAAATTTGTTTGCTTCACAGGTGAAGAATCTGACTGAAGAAATGGCAGTTCTAGATGAAATCATAGCCAAGCTAACCAAAGAGAAGAAGGCCCTTCAGGAAGCTCATCAACAAGCCCTGGATGACCTGCAGAGCGAGGAAGACAAAGTCAACACCCTCACCAAAGCCAAAGTCAAACTAGAGCAGCAAGTGGACGACGTAAGTGAGCTTCACAAACAAGGTCCCAACTGACAGTTCTACAGTCACTGACTTTCACTTGTTTTTCCCTCAACAGTTAGAAGGGTCTCTAGAGCAAGAGAAGAAGCTTCGTATGGATCTTGAAAGGGCAAAGAGAAAGCTGGAGGGGGACCTGAAGTTGACTCAGGAAAGCATAATGGACCTGGAAAATGACAAACAACAACTGGAGGAACGTCTTAAGAAGTAAAGATGAAAAGAGAAAAATGATACATTTGATTAAAAAAAAATATGGAAACTGAATCTTGACCATATTGACCATTTTTTTTCACTAGGAAAGACTTTGAAATCAGCCAGCTTAGTAGTAAAATTGAGGATGAACAGGCCGTAATTCTGCAACTTCAAAAAAAATTGAAAGAACTACAGGTATTTATTTTTCTATTACATTTTATGGATGAAATGTTGCAGCATTGCTGTGTAGCCTCATGTACGTGCCTCTGTATGTCAGGCTCGAGTAGAAGAGCTGGAGGAAGAGCTGGAGGCCGAGAGAGCTGCCAGGGCTAAAGTTGAGAAGCAGCGGGCAGATCTTGCTCGGGAGCTGGAGGAGATCAGCGAACGGCTGGAGGAGGCTGGAGGTGCGACGTCTGCTCAGATTGAGATGAACAAAAAAAGAGAGGCAGAGTTCCAGAAACTGCGCAGAGACCTCGAAGAGGCGACTCTGCATCATGAAGCCACAACTGCCACGTTGAGGAAGAAACAAGCTGACAGTATGGCGGAGCTTGGAGAGCAGATCGACAACCTTCAGAGGATCAAACAAAAACTGGAAAAGGAGAAGAGTGAGCTGAAACTGGAGCTTGACGATGTGGTTTCCAGCATGGAACAAATTGTGAAATCCAAAGTAGGGTTTCATTAAATAATAACAATGACTAATGTGAAAAATATTAAATTCTCAGTGATAAATATATCACTTCAGATAGTAATGCAAGGTGTATGATGTTTGCATAGCATAACAATAATATTTATATAACATTAGTAAAGATGCTCTTCCCCCAACACATTACATGCAGAAATAAATATATGTTCACTACACAAGCTGAGACATTTAATAAACACATGATACTTTAGAACAAAGTGTTGTTGACATAGTAAACTCATTTAGGCTACATCATTGATCCATTCCTCATCACAGAGAATGTGTTGAAAACAGTACCATGATACAAGTCAACCGTAATGTGAGTTAACATTTTTAACACATAAAGTTTAACAGTGTAACACAATTGATCTTATTAACTTTTCATAGACCAACTTGGAGAAGGTGAGCAGAAGTTTGGAGGACCAGCTGAATGAGTTTAGAAACAAGTGTGAAGAAAACCAAAGATCTCTGAATGATTTTGCAGCTCAGAAGGCCAAGCTTCAGGCTGAGAATGGTGAGCAGAATGTGCAGTGTTTACCACTCTGAGTTAGTATAAAAGATTAGGAGTAAATGTTGAAATACTAATCTTTTGTTTGGGCCCATCTTAGATGAACTTTCTAGACAGGTAGAGGAAAAGGAATCACTAGTTTTTCAACTCACAAGGGGAAAACAGTCCTACAGCCAACAGCTTGAAGATCTTAAACGGCAGCTTGACGAGGAAGTCAAGGTAAAACATTAAAAATCCTGTTCATTGTTTGTAACCATATGTTTTAGCATGGTTACTTTCACAAAGGAATACAGGAATGCCTTTCATTTGATTATAAAAAACTTATATTACTTTATTAGGTAATTAATCTGTTACATGACCATATTTGGTTTCTCTTATTTTTAACATCACTAAATAAAATGTTCAGGCCTTTAAACATTTAATGAACTATGTAAAACTAGTGTATTATTAATTCTCTAAAACTATTTTATCTCAAAAATTTTTTTTATTAAATGTATGCAGATTTTTTTTTTAGGATAAACACACACTGTATAGCATGCTAGCTGAAAAATTTGAAACAATTTGACCTATAACATGTACTGATGGAAACTCAATCTGAGGTCTGCAATATTGTAAAATATCTTAAGAGAGCAACTTCAGTAAGAACACATTTTCAAAATGTGGTACCCATTATATCTCTGTTACTGAACAAACTCAACCACGACTGCTGACCAGTGGAGTACTGAACGTCTCAAGTCCTTTTCTTTAGGCCAAGAATGCTCTTGCCCATGTAGTGCAGTCTGCCCGTCATGACCTGGACCTTCTGCGAGAGCAGTACGAGGAGGAGCAGGAGGCCAAGGCAGAGCTGCAGCGCAGCCTCTCGAAGGCCAATGCTGAAGTGGCCCAGTGGAGAACCAAGTACGAAACTGATGCCATCCAGAGGACGGAGGAGTTGGAAGAAGCCAAGTAAGGTTCCAGCATGTTTACACGACACTGTCCTCTCTTACGCTCTCTGTTGTGCTACAGAGATGCACAGGTTTGGCATTTAACCTCAAGTGTTTTTCTTCAACAAGTCTAAATCAAAGAGTGAAGAAGGGTGGTTGGGTATTAACATCATTGTGGTAGTAAGGTAAACATATATAATGCTCATGTAACAGAGGAGCAGAAATGTACATATGTACAAAGGATACACACATTTGTTCAGTCTGTGAGCCAGACATTTGTTCTCTGGTTTACTTTCTACTACTACCAGCATTTGGATGAAAGATATGTATTAATCTTCCATTCACAGATGTTTACAGTCTGAACAGAATGATCATAGCCTACAAAAACTGATAATTGGCCCATGTCTCTGCTTGAGTTTTTTTTTTTTTTGTTATTAAATGTTTTATTAATCTTAATTAATGTTATTTACGCTGTACCGATTTTTCAGGAAAAAACTGGCTCAGCGTTTGCAGGACGCAGAAGATGCTGTTGAAGCAGTGAATGCTAAATGTTCTTCTCTTGAGAAGACCAAACACAGGCTTCAGAATGAGATTGAAGATCTCATGGTTGACATGGAGCGATCCAATGCAGCTGCTGCAGCCTTGGACAAAAAGCAAAGACAATTTGATAAAGTAATTATAAGTGGTTTTCCTGTGAATGCTTACTGCTACATTTCTAAAATTTGGTGAAGGCAATCGGTATGTCAAGATTGTTTAGTAAAAGTGTAGGAGAATTGATAGCAATAATGCATTTGTACTATGATGCTTTAAGTCAGGATCCCAGGTCCACTATCTAAATTCTGTTATTTAAAATCAACTTTTTATCAGGTTTTAGCTGAATGGAAACAGAAATATGAGGAATCTCAGTGTGAATTAGAAAGTTCTCAAAAAGAAGCCAGAACTCTGAGCACTGAGCTCTTCAAGCTGAAGAACTCCTATGAGGAATCTTTGGATCAACTGGAGACGATCAAAAGAGAAAACAAGAATCTTCAAGGTTTAGAAATTTCATAAATCAAACTGTATTTCCTACACATTTAAGAAAATGTATATTGTTCTTAAAATTGTAATCTTTCTGTTTTCAGAGGAGATAACTGACCTAACTGAGCAACTCAGTGAAAATGGAAAGACAGTGCATGAACTGGAGAAAATCCGAAAACAGTTAGAACAGGAGAAGACTGATATCCAGGTTGCCCTGGAGGAGGCAGAGGTAACTGGACAAGACCACATTCATTCATGACCTGCAAAGCAACTTAATGTATATGACAGTGAGCAAAAGGTCCTTATTTCTGCTAACAGGGTTCCTTAGAGCACGAAGAAGGAAAAATCCTCAGAGTCCAGCTGGAATTCAACCAGATAAAAGCCGACATTGAGCGCAAGCTAGCTGAAAAGGATGAGGAAATGGAGCAGACCAAAAGAAATCTCATGAGGACCATTGATACTCTACAAAGCTCTTTGGAGGCAGAAACTCGTAGCAGGAACGAGGCTCTCAGAGTAAAGAAGAAGATGGAGGGAGATCTGAATGAGATGGAGATTCAGCTGAGTCAGGCCAACAGACAGGCAGCAGAGGCCCAGAAACAGCTCAAGATCATCCATTCTAGTCTTAAGGTAAGATGTCAGCATATGTCTAAATAATTATGTAAATACTGTCTGATATGTACAATATGTACAGTGATATGTACAATGCCTGACTGTCATCGTTTAGGACTGTCAGCTTCAACTGGATGACACTCTCCATGCCAATGATGATCTGAAGGAGAATACTGCCATTGTAGAACGGCGTAATGTTCTGCTGCAGGCAGAACTCGAGGAACTTAGAAATGTCCTAGAGCAAACTGAGAGAGGACGAAAGCTGGCTGAACAGGAACTGCTGGACGTCAGCGAGAGAGTGCAGCTTCTGCACTCTCAGGTGATTCGTGTTGGGTTTTTTTCATATCTCCTTGATCTCTTTAAAATAAAGGAGTATCAGTCATGACAGTGACCTTTTCAACCAACAGAATACTAGTCTACTGAACCAAAAAAAGAAGCTAGAGGCCGATATATCACAGCTTCAGACTGAGGTGGAGGAGGCAGTGCAAGAGTGCAGGAATGCTGAGGAAAAAGCAAAGAAGGCCATCACCGATGCTGCCATGATGGCAGAGGAGCTGAAGAAGGAGCAGGACACCAGCGCCCACCTGGAGCGCATGAAGAAGAACATGGAGCAGACGATCAAGGACCTGCAGCACCGCCTGGATGAAGCTGAGCAAATCGCCATGAAGGGTGGAAAGAAACAGGTCCAGAAACTGGAGTGCAGGGTGAGTGTGTTACGGGGTTGAGTGTGTTACAGTGGTGAGTCTGTTACAGGGGTGAGTGTGTTACGGCACGCAGGGGGCCAGGGATGAGTGTGCGTATGGGGATGTGTGCTTCTAGTGGGTGGTTATATCTTTTTCCTTTACACTTTGGCCTTTTTTCTTAATTGTTCAGTGATTGACTTATAATGTTTTTCTTGTCAGTCTTGTCAATGGTAGTTTTTGTTTAAAGATTGCACACTAGTTTAGACAGAGTGGCAGAGATCTTCAAGCCTATCCAGTAACCAAATATATTACCATTTAATTCATGTATTTTTAAAAATATGTATAATTTTATTGCAGGTAAAAGAGCTGGAATGTGAGCTTGAGGCAGAGCAAAAGAGGAGTAGTGAATCTGTGAAGGGAATTCGAAAATATGAACGTCGCATCAAAGAACTTTCCTACCAGGTCTGACAAAAATATATCACAGTACTGATGTGTTAACGTGTAGGTGCATGAAATTGAATACACCTGCACAGCACTCACATAAACATAAGATTAATATTTACTCTTCACTTTGTGACCTCTAGATTGAAGAAGACCACAAGAACATAGCCCGCCTTCAGGATTTGGTGGACAAGCTGCAACTCAAAGTTAAGGCTTACAAGAGATCCGCTGAGGATGCTGTAAGTCCTGGTTAAGGTGAAAAAGCGTCACCATGCAGCCCATGTGTTTGTTGCTGCACTAAAGCTGTACGCTTCCTCCTTGTGTCACAGGAGGAACAGGCCAATGTTCACCTGGGAAAGTTCCGCAAGCTTCAGCACGAGCTTGATGAAGCCGTGGAGAGGGCTGACATCGCCGAGTCCCAGGTCAACAAGCTGCGCACGAAAAGCCGTGAAACAGGCCCAAAGGTGCTTTTCCTCGCCAATTTTTGCAGTGCCTGTAACTTTATGAGTCACCTGACAGTGTGGAGGTGAAATTACATGTTCATTGTGATTCACTCCAAATAACTTAATTGACAGACTCTGTTCTCTCTGTTGTCTTTATACAGAAAGGGTTTGATGAAGAGTGAAGCTCTGGATTTTCATAGTTACTACAGCAGCAGCCACAGTTTTTAGACCACGTGTCCTCCCTCTCCTACAGTGTCCTGTCTCGTAAAATCAAGTCACACCATGCATTTAGACTTGTGTTGTGTTTCGTGGATTTATGACCCTGAGGTTCCATTAGGTGTTCCTGAAGGACATGAACTGAAACTGAGTGTGTAAATCAAAACAAAGCAGTAAGTCAATGTTTTAAATAAATGCATGACTAAAAATGAATGAATGAATATTTGAATAAATACATTCTGAAGAGAATAAAAGTCCCTGGGGTCGTGTTTGTTTGGCTGGTGCAGCAATTAGATCCAAGATAAAGGCTTTACTTGAATCTGTACATATATTCCTCAATCTATTAATTCACACAATGTGGTTTTAAAGTAACTTAACAAGACACAGAATATAATATTTGGGTTTATATCTGTATAACTTTGTGCATAATTTTGGACAATATTTTACCGTCCCCAAAAATTACTGTCATTACCAAGGAAGATTTTTTGAGGGTAATGTTTGTTTATGCTGAAACCATGGAGATGAAGACTGTTGGGGGAGCACATGTTAGCTGTGAAAGAAAACTGACATTTTGATATCTGGAAAAGTAATTTAATCATATATTCCTCCTAATCATGGAATATACTTATTCAGCATCATTACCATTTATTCTGTTACAACAATATTTTGTGGGAAAAAAAAATTGCATTATTTATATGTATTTAAAGTGCATCTTATACTTGCTGGTGAGTAGAGTTAGCATATCCCTGAAAAAGTGAAAACAGTCATTACCACAACATGCCACTACTGACACATCATTACAGTCACTACCACAACATGACACTACTGACACATCATTACAGCCATTACCACAACATGACACTACTGACACATCATTACAGTCATTACCACAACAGGTCACTACCGACACATCATTACAGCCATTACCACAACATGACACTACTGACACATCATTACAGTCATTACCACAACATGACACTACTGACACATCATTACAGTCACTACCACAACATGACACTACTGACACATCATTACAGCCATTACCACAACATG
>JAOYMR010000003.1:22243089-22260825 GCA_025802075.1 Tenebrosternarchus preto | reverse complement strand
CATTTCACTTCTCAAATATCACTATGTTTATCTGCTATATGATATATTTAACTGAAATTGCTGATCCAAATAACCAATGATTAATAAAGGAAAATCATGAAAATTATCAGGGGTGCCCAAATAGGAGTTAGGTTATAGGAGTTCTAAAATCAAAATCTTCAGATCCATACATGTTGACAAAATATTTCTGTGTAATCACTGGTCTCCTCTACTTGGACTACACAGACTGTACAACTTCTACAGAGCATACGTTCTTTTGAGGGAGTCAACTAACTTCACTTAAATTTTTTACTGTTTTACAATGTGCCAGAAAAATATCCACCCAAAACTTAAGATGCATAGATTCATTATTAAACTCCAATCAGACATTTGACATCCAAAGAGCAACACTCCAAGATTCCTCCTGTCAATTTCAGAAGTAAGTGCTTGGACTTTTTTCTTTCCCGGCTTTACATTGCGATTTCTGTGAATCTTCTGGCTGTTTGCTCATCATTTCAGTGGCTGGGATGAAGATATGACCCAGAATTCTAGATAACGTGTTTCCTTCAGATTCCACAGAACTGTGTTGAAACCCCCACCTGTGGCTGCGATGAAGATATGACCCAGAAACCCAGATAACGTGCTTCCTTCACATTCCACAGAACTGTGTTGAATCCCCCCACCTGAAACCCTCCATTCCTCCTATTTCTTAAAATCTCCTCCTCCTCCTCCTCCACACAATGAAACAGTTTCATTGTCCAAGGGGGTTTGGGTGTAGATGGGAGCCTCAACAAAGGCAAGATTCTTGTAGAGAAAGCTAACACAGTTTTGAGAGGCAGGTAGATAAGCTTAACTCAGCACCTCATTACTGATGACCTGCAGAGCTGTCTGAAGCTGCTCACAACCATCTGTTTCCCGGTTCCTACTAGAACAATGTACAAAGGCACAGAATTGTTCGAGCAGAATATGATGGTCACCATTTGTTAGTGGTGGTAGTATTTGTAATTCTGTAAATGTTTTGGAGAAACATTGTGGAGGGGTTGGGGGTGTCAGCAGGAAACCTGGTTTAGAAACCACCTTTAAAACTGTAACTAACTGAAGTAAAGAATGGATTATATGTTAACCACACAGTTTACTTGAATTACCAAAGCAAAGTGCTGTTATCTTTCAAATAAATATGTGTTGTGTCTCCTTATCTTGAATAATAGTTTAGATAAACACCAATGTAATATAATAATATAAATAAGCTAAACATTCATAAAAATAATTCAGGTCTTTTTAAAATAGATTTAAAACAGTAAACAGATTTTAAGAAATAGTTGTTTATTATATTATAACACAGGATATACGGAAGAGATAGAGATATTAAATAAAAATTTAAAAATGAATTACACATATACAATTCTATTTGGCCTGAGTACAATGTTTTAAAAATAGTTTGTGTAATGGTCAGTTCTGAAATGACCCCCTCAAGAAAAAATCAAATACAGAACTCCAGTTTGTCCTTAGTTATGAAGCATTTACAAGTGTGATTAGCATCATGTTATTCAGTTAATATGCAAACACAGAACATACAAAAAATAATCATTACACAGCTTTCAGATGTAACAAAAAACAAAGACCTAAATATTCGTTCAACAGTTAAAATAACCCCATTTCCATTTGTCACTTTAAAATGCACTTATTGCATTTTTTGTGCATGTTTCTCTTCTTGGGCCACAGTTATTAGTCTCTCAGTCTAATCAAAGCAAGTGCAAAGACTTTTACCAAAAATCCCTTGTACCAGCACTTTAATTCACACATAGTCTCTCCTGTCGTAGCCACTGGGTGGTGCTGACCGTGTGGTGGAGTAGACCATCCTACCCGATGGAGCGTACCGTTTCTCCTCTCGGGGAGGACAGCTGCAGCACAGAATAACGCCCCCGATCAGCAGAAGGGCGGCAGCCGCCCAGCCCAGGTAGAGCGACGCGCCGATCTCTCTCTTCTGCGCCTCTGTAACCAGCGGGTTGTAGAAGTCCACGATGATGGCTCGGGCTGACCAAGAGACGGGGATCAGCTGCACGAGCGCGGCACAGATGAACGTGGCCCCAGCAGCGATCATCACCTTGGCCTTGGTGTGCTCCTCCTCTATGCAGTTAGTGCACTTGGCCCCTACGACAGACACTAGGACCCCCAACACGCCCAGAACGATGGAGATCACGCAGAGGGCGCGGGCGGCCTGCAGGTCCGAGCTGAGCGCCAGCATGGAGTCGTACACCTTACACTGCATCTGTCCCGTGCTCTGAACCACACAGCTCATCCAGATGCCCTCCCAGATGATCTGAGCCGTCACGATGTTGAAGCCGATGAAGGCCGTCACCCTCCACATGGGAAGGGCGCAGGACACAATGCCAACAATCCATCCGAGAGACGCCAGCGTGATGCCCAGAATCTCCAAACCAAGAGCCACCATTCTGTTCAGCCGATAGCACTACGATCGTAGGGAGTCCACCTCAGAGATGAATGCACACGGTTCAGATGCTGAAGGAAATCGTCGTCTCTGCCCCAGTGTTTATAACCATGTACGGTGGGGGAAGGTGGAGTCTTGCACGGATGAACTCTCGTAGGGATTGGTCACATTTTTCAAAATGCCTTTTTTCTTGGATAACCTTGGCACAGAAACATTTTAACAGCCTGCGCATGGTAACACTCGCACAGAAAAAACAGTGAATTGATAACCAGGCCCAGGGGCACCTGGTTAAAAGATAACTAGAAGGTTATAATTAAACCACAAAACAAATGAAACATCTAGACACTAGTGTGCCCAACGAGGAGTGGGTCTGCAAATAGAGACAAGCGCACGTGAGCCTTTGTAGCACAGCATAAGCCATAAACTCTACATAATGTCAAGCACAATCACAAAACACCACCCAAAGACCCTTAATGGACAATAGTCAGAGAGTGATTCTATCTTTTGACATTAACTCCTTGGTTTCCTTAAAGGAATGGACTAAGTCAGTCACATGACCACATGACCCCCGACAGGAAAAAATAACATTTACTAGTGGTGGGGCAGCCTCTGCTCACATCTACCTTTCACCCAACACCAAACAGAAAGAGTGCCTGTTGTTCTTGGACATGGTTAAGCTCACGTACATTCACACTCACTAGCCACTTTATTAGGTACACCTGTCCAACTGCTCATTAACGCAAATGTCGAATCAGCCAATCACATGGCAGCAGCTCAATGCATTTAGGTATGTAGACATGGTCAAGACGATCTGCTGCAGTTCAAACCGAGCATCAGAATGGGGAAGAAAGGTGATTTAAGTGACTTTGAACGTGTTGGTGTCAGACGGGCTGGTCTGAGTATTTCAGAAACTGCTGATCTACTGGGATTTTCACGCACAACCATCTCTAGGGTTTACAGAGAATGGTCTGAAAAAGAGAAAATATCCAGTGAGTGGCAGTTCTGTGGGCGCAAATGCCTTGTTGATGCCAGAGGTCAGAGGAGAATGACCAGACTGGTTCGAGTTGATAAAACGACAACAGTAACTCAAATAACCAGTCGTTACAACCGAGGCATGCAGAAGAGCACCTTGTTGAATCTGTGTCACGAAGGATTAAGGCAGTTCTGAAGGCAAAAGGGGGTCCAACACGATACTAGCAAGGTGTACCTAATAAAGTGGTCAGTGAGTATAGAATTAGGCAAGTTTATGAGGCTGGCAGTGACCTAATTTAACTCTTTAAATTTTGTGTAAATAACATCATTGCTGGAACAGAGAAAAAAATTCAAAGATGTAAAATGTTTTTCACACTGTTGTGCACTTAAAAGAAAACACAAAGATGAAGCCGTAGTGTGACAAGCTTGATTTCAGTCGAACATTTGGCAGGTAAATCATTGACTGAGTTGCCAGACAGTTTGGTCAAAATCGTAGTGTTTTTTTTGTGCAAGATATTCAATCCTTTTATGTAAAGAAAAACATATATACACAACATAAACACAACATTAACCCATATGAGAAGTGTTATGAAAAGCAGTGTGAAGAAACCTGAAATGTAATATCTTATATACCTGTATGCAGCACTGGCCTGGAATAAATTAAATGCTAAACTAACATTATGCTAACTAGTCCTTCACTGCAGGTCACAGGGTCTAACAAGCTTGGCTGTGTGCTGCTCACAGGGCGGAGTGCATTTCCAAGTGTGCACCTCCTGCTGCAAAGCTGAGGTTGAAATCTTAAACCATGCCCAACAGGACATACACTCCTTGGTTAGTTTTCATTTTACATCAAAGATTACATTTTTTTGTTTTGTTGTACTATAATGTTAAATTTCCTTGTTTTCCTTTTCCCCATTTTTTCTTTAAAACATAACAGCCGTGATATCAAACAAGTTCCCTTCTACCCATTTTGATCTGCTTGTGCAGTAAAAGATCTGCACTTACACCAGTGCAGTAATAGTAAAAGATGTTACTTCCATACATTTTGGCCAGTGCTTGAATATGTCTTCATGTTCGAAATATATTATCCTGAACAAATATATTATCCTGAACAAATATGTTACCCTGAACAAATATGTTAGTCTGACCAATCACAGAAATGGCACAGCACTGAGAGATCCGTTAAGACTTGTGAGTTTCAGCAATCAAAGAGCCTATTGAGGCCTCAGGCCACAGCGTTATCCATCTAGCAACAAGGCAGGTTTATCCTCTCATGGTGGCTTCAGTTACTCTTCCCTCACATAAAAAGGAGACATAAAGGACAACAGAGGGACCCCAGAACAACGGGCTCTTTGTCCTCTGCTCACGTCCACAGGTGAGCGGAGATGTTAATTTCGGGTGTGTAGCTGCCCTTTAAAAGCAGGTTTGATATCAGCCAATGCAATTGCGCACTGCAGTGAGGACCCCAGTGAGGACCCCGGGGGCAGTCGGCGTCATGCCTGTGAAGTCTCGGGTTTCCAGTTTTTATCCGTGATCAGGAAACATTGTCCGCCTCGCCTTTTGGGGTGGACAAAAAACAAATTATTCTAGAAGAAATTCAGGTGCTGACTAGTCTTTGAGAAGAACTTTATTTTCATACACTGTGCTTGCAGTTCCCATCCAAACCCACAGAATCAATGCATGCTTTCCAGAAAATTATTAAATTATTGTAGATTTTGTTGTCTTACTACTAATATGTGCAGTAGTGCAGGAAATGGGTTCTGTGAGCAACCTAGGGGTTACTGTCCTTTGGCTGAAGATTTCAATCTGGTACTTGGGGAGGCTGTGCTAATTTCAGGTTGTGTCCCAATCTAGATGTGTTACAAAGGCTATTATCACACAACAACACGTTCTCTAGGAAGAAAAAGATCATTTATGACCACACTGAGAGGTTAGATGTGTACCTGTTCCATGACAGCTGTCTGAATTAACATTACATGAGTTCTTTTCCAAAGTCATTTTTGTCCTGAATCAGTGCTGTGGTTCCGTTTTGCTCTTCTCTGAACACACCGCTGGCCTTCCTCTCTGTCGGCGTGGACTAAAGCTGCTTCAGACGTAGTCCCGTTGCTCTCGTCCATGCACAGGCATGGACTTCACCGTGGAGTATTCCACTCGAGGAGACACGGGTCCGCCCTGCGCTCGGGACGGGCAGGAGCAGGAGAGTATGACCCCGCCTAAGATCAACAGGGAGGAGGCGCCCCAGCCGAAATACAGCGAGTTCCCGAACTCCCGCTTCTGGGTGTCCTGCAGGAGCGGGTCGTGAAAGTCCATCACGATGGTGTTGGCTGTCCAGCACACGGCGATCAACAGGAGGAGTCCGCCACCCGCAGACGCGGCGCCCGCTGCCAGCATGACCCGTGGCTTTGCGCCCGCGTCCGCCGTGCAGTTGGTGCATTTGGCGCCCGCCACAGCCAACGCGATGCCCACCACGCCAGCCAACGCGGCGATGACCGTCAGGGCCCGGGCGGCCTGCAGGTCCTGTGGCAGCCCCAGCATGGAGTCATAGATCTGGCAGTGCATCTGGCCCGTGCTCTGGACCACACAACTCATCCACAGGCCCTCCCACACCACCTGCGTGATAACAATGTTCTGGCCCACATACGCCGCCACTCGCCACATGGGCAAGCAGCAGGCCACCATCACCCCCAGCCAGCCCGCCACAGACAGGATCATGCCCAGCACCTCCAGGCCGGCTGAAGCCATTGTCCCCTTCGCTTGTGTTTCAGTTCTGCACACTGAGGTCCTCTTGTGTCCCAGATGCAGCCCTGGAGAACAGCCGTGGTATTAGATCTCTCTGGCACTCTCTGGACGATGCTTTCTTAGAAGGGGAGGGAGGGTGGGAGGGAGGGAGAGAGAGAGAGAGACGGAGAGAAACAGATTCTACCTTCTTTATACTGCTTAGAAGTTTGAAGGTGGAGTCAGACCATGATGGCATCATCATCTTTACTCTGGTATAAGAGGAAAGAGAGTTTGTGTTTCTTTTTTGCCATAGTGTGGAACCAACAGAATGAAATTCATAGAGCATTATTGCCATGGATAGCTCCTACTGGCAAAGACTGCATCAGCCTATTAGTATAGTCTATCAGTCTGTTAGTATAGTCTATCAGTCTATTAGTATAGTCTATCAGTCTGTAGTATAGTCTTTCAGTCTATTAGTATAGTCTATCAGTCTGTTAGTATAGTCTGTCAGTCTGTTAGTATAGTCTATCAGTCTGTTAGTATAGTCTATCAGTCTATTAGTATAGTCTAACAGTCTGTTAGTATAGTCTATCAGTCTGTTAGTATAGTCTATCAGTCTATTAGTATAGTCTGTCTGTCTGTTAGTATAGTCTATCAATCTGTTAGTATACACCTTTCTGAAAGAAATGCAATGGAAGAGCATGAGATAAGATGATTTTGCTAGGTATTGTAATACCTGCATGTATCTGACAGATGAGCAGGATGCTGGATGAAGAAACATGTTTGTTATTAAACATTCCTTGTTTGTAATCTGGTCAAAGTAACAACAAGGCTGAGATTTTGAGTAAAACAAAATTATACAGAATGATTAAGCCTGTCATCCACAATCAACACTGAAATGACGGAGGCTGAATGTCAGAACACTTGTGGATTATGTTTGATATCTACCCTGTCATTAACCGGAGGCACAGAGGGTTTTCACGTTGAAATGGGACTCTAGTGTTTCTTTAATATGTGCAATGTCTCCCAGTTCTTCTGAACGTACTGCTGAGTCACATGTTCTCAATACCACATGCAGGACAATTCCAGGCTTTGTCTAAGGAGAAAGATGCATCAGCCAATCTCCGATTACTTCCCCTCTATAACAGTCTAGCATCTACTCACTCGACAATAAACTCAGGATTTTGTTTGGGCTTTCAGTCAGTTTTTAATTCTTTTCTTTTGATGGACTGGATTAACATGACGTTGAAACATTTTTTATACCTACTATTTTTTCATCAGTATAGCATGACCAGTTGAACTTTAAGCCCAGGAATAGAAGTACTAACCTCTTTCATACGAAGATGGTGAAAATGTATGGTTGTGGATTTAAAATATGTTATGTTTTTTTTTTTTTTTAAGATTAGGTTTAGAGTTTAGGTTTTAGGCAATTGAATTATCAGTTACTGCTTAGTAATGATCAAGTAATGATTGTTTCTGATACATAACTTATACTTATTTTAACTGACATGAATGGTGGTGTTAAAGGCCTAAGAGTTTTCTGGTTTGTTAATGAAGTCTGGGAAGAGAGCCATGGTGAAGTTCTCCTGCCTTCCAGTTCAAAGCAGGACTTCCACTGGAGTTCTGCTGCCGCCCTGAGCTCCCATCCATCTTTTAGGAGGAGTTCCTTTCCTCCTATATGGTTTCACATTCACTCACTCGCCATCACTTAACAATGTGTTATCTGTGCTTGCAAAACACATTTTATGTGTGTTTGGGCCTAAATTTATGTTGGTTATTAAAATGAATCATTCGTCTGTTTTATGGTTTTTGTTTTTTATGACTTTCTCTTTTGAAATTCCTCTGAGTCAAAGCAGAGGAGCTTTTAGGCCTAAATAGTGATAAACATCTGTAGGTTCAGGTTGTTCTCTTGGGTCTGTCAGCTCTGTCTTTTCATGTGTTTTTGTTCTTCTGTCTGGCCTCATTATGAGTTTTTTCTTACTTTGTATATTATGTTATTATTATTTGTTATTATTCTGTCTATTATTCTGTTAATTCTGTCATGTGTTACTCTGTTTAGCTGCAGAATCATTTTTGAATCACAACAGCTGTGCTGATTGGTTGATGAACTCTGTACTGAGGAACATGACACTACAGAGGCACTGAACAGACCCATCCTTCTCACACTGGAACAGACCCTTCCTTCTCACACTGGAACAGTTCCTTCCTTCTCACACTGGAACAGACCCTTCCTTCTCACACTGGAACAGTTCCTTCCTTCTCACACTGGAACAGACCCTTCCTTCGCACACTGGAACAGACCCTTCCTTCTCACACTGGAACAGTTCCTTCCTTCTCATACTGGAACAGACCCTTCCTTCTCACACAGGAACAGTTCCTTCCTTCTCACACTGGAACAGAACCTTCCTTCTCACACTGGAACAGACCCTTCCTTCTCACACTGGAACAGTTCCTTCCTTCTCACACTGGAACAGTTCCTTCCTTCTCACACTGGAACAGTTACTTCCTTCTCACACTGGAACAGTTCCTTCCTTCTCACACTGGAACAGACCCTTCCTTTTCACACTGGAACAGTTCCTTCCTTCTCACACTGGAACAGTTCCTTCCTTCACACACTGTCTCGCTTGTCTTTTTCTTTCACTAATAAGCGAAATCTGATCTACATCCACAATTTTTGTAATTTCCAAGCAAATTATTATTACATTTAAAAGGTGTAAATATAGCTTTGTTATGAGTGAGTGAAGATAAGAATGAATATTTAGAATATTTGAGGTTACAGCTAAGAGCTGTTTGGGAAGAAAAAGATAAGATAAATTTAGTTGTCACAAAAAGTAATTTTTCTTTGTGAATTTTGGAGAAATCTTTGATAAACATTGACTCTGTGGGTTCTGCAGAACGTGTGCAGGATCTAGCTTGCACTGGCTTGTGGAAAACCGCAGGAAGATCTTTCTCCAGCGTGGGAGCTGAAACCCGCTGGACCTGTCCTTTCAGGTGGCAGGCGGCAAATCATTAATGAGTAACAGGTACAGGCTTGCCTCCATATTCAATACGAGCAGGAGAGACATGAAGAGACGGGAGGTGCCTCAGAATGCAGAAAGACGTGTGCACAACAGTGACATTTTCCCCAGCCCGACACGAGGCACACGGCAGTGACCGCTGTGCAGAGTGTTGTCATCGCATTGTTTTCCCAAATAACAGATAATTACTGTTATTGCATCTTTTATGAGTACATTTGTGTAGTTCCTTTATTAAAATTACTTGCTGAAATTTGCAAATTGCCCCTAAAAATCTAAACTTCCAACACATATAAATGCCACTGGTAATGATTAAACCAATGACATTTAAAACGGTTGATTTTTGTATAATAATATTGTAACGTTCCTAATAGTGATATTGTAAAGTTCCTATTAGGGATACTGTAACGATCCTAATAGTGATATTGTAACATTCCTAATAGGGATACTGTAACATTCCTAATAGTGATATTGTAACGTTCCTAATAGTGATACTGTAACGTTCCTAATAGTGATATTGTAACGTTCCTAATAGTGATATTGTAACGTTCCTAATAGTGATACTGTAACATTCCTAATAGGGATACTGTAACGTTCCTAATAGTGATATTGTAACGTTCCTAATAGTGATACTGTAATGTTCCTAACCGGATTTTGGTTCTAAATTCATTCTGAACAGAAAGAAAAGCCCATTCAACTGCCCAGGGCAGGTTGACTAGTCAAACAGTAGCAAAGAACAGTTAGATGACGCACTGATTTCACACCGAAACGCTTCCCTCTCACTGAGGAAGGCGCTCGTGACCGAAACACTTCCCTCTCTTTGAAGAAGGCGCTTGTGACCAGGTTTCATTAGATATTGCTAGGAGCTCAATGTTTTCATGTGTCTGCAATTCTGAAGTAGTTGTACACAGGAAGTAGTGCTCATAATAATTAATCACTGTTATTAGTAACTATATCCCTGTTCTTAATCATTTATTTTTCTTCATATTTTCCTTGTTTTAGTAACAATTATCTATTAACAATTAATAAAAACTAATAACAACTAATTAATAAAAACTAATAACAATTTTCCTTGTTTAAAAAGTTCCCTGTTTTTTAGTTAGTTACCCTGTTTTTAAACACAAATTCTGGTTTCCTGTTGTTAGTAATTATTTACATGTTATTGCTAAACTATTTTTCTGTTATTAATAACTGTGTCCCTTATTAGTATTAACTGTTATTATTGACAATTTAACCTGTTCGTAAGTTTCATAATTTCCATCATGAACTTGTGTGCTGTTTGCTGCCTGTTGTGAAGGTCTGTCATCACAACGTGTGTCAGCATGTTGACGTGCAAGGTTTTCCCACACAGTTATTTGTGTGAGTTACACAAAACACAACCATCCAGTTCTGACATCTGATTCACAGATGATGGAGAACAGCCGTTACAGCACTTGTGCAACGCTGGGAACAATGAACACACACACGATAACAAAAACACACTGTGTACTACCATTCCACCAATATCACTTGTACTTGGAAATATAGACTTGGAAAGCAATTTTACAAAAAAAGACTCCTGCTTACTTTGGGCATATTTGTGAACCCAGGCAGACGTTGGTAATTTTACAAACATCTTAGAAGTGTTTGGTATTATAAAGTAGAAACACATTTTACTTTAAAAACCATAATTAACAGCTTTGACATGCTGCTAATCAACTCCATTTATGTGCCTCATACTTCCATTATCCTCTCAATACTCATTTATACTCATTATCCTCTCAATACTCATTTATACTCATATCCTCTCAATACTCATTTATACTCATATCCTCTCAATACTCATTTATACTCATTATCCTCTCAATACTTTCAAACAATGCTACCCATCATTGTACTTTGTTTCCAAGTTAAATTAAGAGTATTTTAAGAGCATGTACTTTCAAGAAAGAGCAGGGTACTGAAAAGTTATTCAGTTCCTGTTAGTTCAGAACTGCAAGGTGCTTCTCACTCTGTCTACTACATCATCACAAGGTCCCACTGACTGAAAGAGATGTTTGGCACCTGTTTGTGTACTGCCCCACACACAACATTGCAATGTGTTATTTGGTTTCTGTCCCTGTCTCAGATCTGTAGAGATCTTCATGAACTACTCTCATGATATCTCTAAATACGCAAAAGAACGAGCTAAAGATCTGACTACAGCTTAAAATGTCTTTTTTTAAGCGTGTTTTTACTGTTGAAACAAGGACACTGATTGATAAATGCCTGTGTGTATCCCAGGTACTCTGTAATACACACACATCTCTCATTACGCCTGCTTTGAGACAGTCTCAGAATAGTCTCCACAAAATGGAGGTAATCTCAGAATAGTCTCCACAAAATGGAGGTAATCTCAGAATAGTCTCCATGAGACTGTAATATTGTGCGAGTCATCTTTCATCAGCTCTTTAATTGAGAAAATTCCTCACCTGTGTACCTGCATGTGGAACTCTATCCACTGATCCTGAGCCAAAGGATATTTTAATGAGCTACCCTCCAAAAACAAGAGGCTTTATTGTTCTGATGGCAGGCCTGACTTCTGAACAGGGCTGCCTTTCTTTCAGGCAACAATCTGAAACTTTTACTCCCTGTGTCGAGCGGATCTTAAACCTGTACCAGACCGTTCGGTCTCCTGTCTTCCTCTCCGCCACGTCTTCCCTTGGTCCATCCTCCACATTCCCTCGGTCTGAGAACCTTTGAGAACATTGAGCTTTTTTCATCTGGGAAAGTCTTCTTCTCTCCTTAAGGACAACCAGTACAAGGTCAGCCATTCTGTGCTTTGAGTTTCTTTAACCATCTAAAATAGGGAAACAATAGGGAAAATCTTTTTAGACTATAAATATTAATATTTTTGGTCACAGAAATTATCCATGTAATGTTTTCTTTTGCTCTGGGATAAAAATATTAAGTCAGTGATTGCGAACTGTCAATCTGCATTGTAGGAAAAAGTATGAAAATGTTCGTTGAATGAACTACAGAAGCTTACTTTATCATACAGTCTTAGACCTGTTGCTTTACTAGATTTATTAGATTTAGAATGTTTCAAATAGATCTGTGTGTGTGTGTGTCTGTGTGTGTGTGTGTGTGTGTGTGTGTGGCGACAATCCAAGATTTTAATGAGAAGTCAGAAATAAGTGCTGTACCTGAGATGTCCTCTGCTGAATGACATCACACTATACTCATCATACTATACTCATCACACTATACTCATCACACTATACTCATCACACTATACTCATCACACTATACTCATCATACTATGCATCATACTATAAACATTCAGTATCTGTGCAAAACTCTTCCGTCGTGCCTGTTATGGGTGCAAGTAATTTATTTACAGGTATTTAATTTGTTAAACACTTAGAATATATTTATTTATTCTATTATTATAAGAATATTTATTCTTTAGAATATACATTTATTTATTCAAGGAGGAATTGCACAGGCTTGAAAGTTTTTATTTATATTAAACTTTTAGCTTGTGTTAAATTACGTTAAACTCAATTTTGGTTCCCCGTGTCTTTTGTCAGACCACAAACCCCTATTCACTGGTTTTTATTGTATTTTATTATGGTGGCCTTTCTATAGGATTTCTTTTTTTTTTGTGGTTCCTGCTTCACAGCGCATATATTTTCATTCTCGTCTGAAGTTTAATATTCATTGATGAAAACATTTAATCTGCAGCCTATTGGTTCTCTGTTTGATGCTCTGGAATAATGTACAAAGGTTCAGCATTTAATTATAACACACTGCCCTTTATTTCTTTAAACGCTATTAATGTCTCTAAAAATGGAACCATCTCACACACTAGTACGAGCTATCTTCCATAAGTTATCCTATAGGATTGGTTTTTGTCATGTCTTTCAGAGGAGGTTCTGACTCATGTCAGGACGCTTTTGACAGTTAACATGAAACCAGAAAAGCAAGGGCATTTAGAAGGAGGTGGAAATGAGCAGGCAGGGAAGCCAGTCACGACAAACTTACTCATGTGTGAGTCTGTGTGCCCCTCCTTATTTAAAGTGTATAAAAAGGAACAAGGTTTCATGAGTTTGTCAATTCCACCGCTACTCGATTCAGAGGTTACAGACATTTTTTGGGCTTGTTCTTTTTGGAATAACACACAGCTACAGGACAGGAATGGTATCGGCTGGGTTACAGATGCTGGGCACTGCCCTGGCCATCATTGGCTGGATCATGGTCATCGTGGTCTGCGCGCTTCCCATGTGGAGGGTGACTGCCTTCATCGGCTCCAACATCGTCACGTCTCAGATCACGTGGGAGGGCATCTGGATGAGCTGTGTTGTTCAGAGCACGGGGCAGATGCAGTGTAAGGTCTACGACTCCATGCTGGCGCTCAGCTCGGACCTGCAGGCCGCCCGCGCCCTCTGCGTGATCTCCATCTTGCTGGGCGTCGTCGGGTTGCTCCTGGCTGTCGTCGGCGGGAAGTGCACCAACTGCGTGGAAGATGAGAGCAGCAAGGCGAAGATCGGAATTGCTGCAGGCGCGGTCTTCATTGTCTGTGGCCTTTTGTGCCTGATTCCTGTCTGCTGGACAGCCAACTCCATTATCCGGGATTTCTACAGCCCCACGGTGGTCAGCTCCCAGAAGATGGAGCTCGGTGCCTCCCTGTACATCGGCTGGGCGGCCGCTGGGCTGCTGATCCTCGGGGGTGGACTTCTGTGTGCTCACTGCCCACCCAAAGACAACTACAGTGCCAAATACTCTGCAGCCAAATCCGCAGCACCCAAGGGCTACGTGTGAGAGCAGCCCAGAGGGAAACTTCCAGTTTGGACTCGATAATATTAAGTGAGGCACATATTTTCCTGAACTGTGTCAAAAAACGGATATCAGGGCAAAGATGTAGAATAACATAACATGGGTGGCAGTGTTAGGTACAGCGAGGTGGGACATGTCGCTGTAACTAAGCGTTATAACACTATTTACAAACTTTTATCATTTTATTTTAAATGTCGTTTTTGGATGTGTATTGTTCAACATTTTTGTGTTTTATATTCTTCACATTTCAGTTCTGCAATTTATCATTTTCTACTCCTATGTAACAAGACATTTACATAATTGTAAATAATGAACATTTTTTAACAGAAAAACACATCAGTGTTTGCGCTCACCTAGAACTGTAGAGCTGAAAGTTTGTTCCAAGTTAATATTTTTGTAGCACTATATTTTACAGTCCTGTCTTCAAGTCATGAGTAAAACACATGATAAAACACATGAGTTGTTTTCCTTCAGTCAGTAATTATTTCATTTATTGAATTTTGAATTTCATTTATTGAATTTTCATTTATTGAGTGGTGAATTGTATAATGATCGTTTGTCTCGTGTATTGATGTGTTCTGTGTACACAAAATGAAAAAAATAAACGGATGAAAAGAAAATGCCTCTGAGAATCAGAATCACTTCATTCCTAAGTAAATGTGTCCAGAACAGAAATCTGTTTAGAAACTGTTCAACATGTAGCGTCAAGCTAGTAAAAACAGCTGGTTCACTGACATTAGTACGTAAACATTAGTGCGTAAACATTAATACATAAATTACACCAAGAACAACTCAGAATGACGGCAGCCAACACAATTCACACTATATAATACAACCAGTATATTTTTGGACAGATCAGGACATTTTCTGAGGCGTTGTCTCTGAGCTCGTTGAGGCATCATGTAATTATGTAAGATCTGATTCTCACTTCTAGTGAACCTTTTTGCCTTTCGTGATATCCCAAATCTGGTGATCACTACTGCCCTCTACTGTTCAAGACAAACTCTGACCTTTTTTTATTGTTATTTGTAAAGAACAGGTTTGCTATTTTTGGAAGTGAGTTAGCCCCGACTTGCTGATTGCTTTAGTATTGCTAAACGTCTCTGCTCTCTTTCACTGGGTTCAACACAGTCTGCTGGGTGAGGTCATAAACATGTCTTGTGTCTTGTCAAAGACAGGAATAAGTACGCCAAAGTCGAGTCTCTTTAAACGTTCTCCAGAGAAAAACACAAACCATGTTTTATTTGTATGTCAAATGCTTTAAAAACAATCCCAAGGCATATAGCCTGGATGTTACTGTATCATTGTTCTGTCACCCCTAGCAACTACTCACTCAGGTGCTCCAAATGATTCCATTCCTTTTTTTTCAGCCTGCGGTCAATCAAATAACAGTGAAGGGATGGAGTTGCCAACACTGTTCCTTAGTTCCTGAGTTAGGGATTACCATTCACATCTACAACTGATTCTGAAAAGCTGCTTTGCGACAATTCGGGTTCTTAAAATTGTAAAAGAGTAATTACAGTGAATTGTTCTCAGTCATTTTAATGCCAGTTATGTATTAGTATGAAATCATGTTCTAGCTGTAGTGAGAAATGAGCTGAATTATGAAGCCCTTCTGCAACAAGACCAGATATAAACGACAAGAATCTGTAAGATCAGCAACCTTGAGGTGTCACGGAGGTCAAAGATGCTTTGTTGGTGGTGCATACAGACTCCTCAAGAAACATAAGGGTGCTAAGATCAAATTGCACCATTCCTCCAATAACAACTTGCAGCCTATAAATACCAGTGCCCTGCTGAGCACTGATCGTTGGCTCTCAGAAGAAAGTTCTCGATGCACTTGGTTTGAGCGACTGAAATTCAAAGAATGGCACCTCAAGGAATTCAGATCCTGGGCATCCTCTTAGCCTTGGTGGGCTGTCTGGGTACGATGGTGGCATGTGGTCTTCCCCAGTGGAGGGTGACGGCTTTTATCGGCTCCAACATCGTCACGTCTCAGATCATCTGGGAGGGCATCTGGATGAGCTGTGTTGTTCAGAGCACGGGGCAGATGCAGTGTAAGGTCTACGACTCCATGCTGGCGCTCAGCTCAGACCTGCAGGCCGCCCGCGCAATGATCATCATCTCCATTCTGGCTGGAATCCTTGGAGCGTTGGTGTCCATCGCTGGTGGGAAGTGCACAAACTGCATCGAAGATATGCGGACCAAGGCCACTGCGTGTATCACAGCCGGAGTGCTGTTCATAGTCGCCGGCGTGCTCTGTCTGATCCCCGTGTCGTGGACCGCCCACTCCATCATCTCGGACTTCTACAACCCTATGCTGTCAGAGGCGCAGCGGAGGGAGCTGGGAGCGTCACTCTACATTGGCTGGGGCTCCAGCGCCCTGCTGCTGCTAGGAGGAGGTCTGCTGTGCTGGAACTGCCCTCCCAAAGAGCAGCGCATCTATAACCCCAAGTTCTCTCCTGTGAGATCCACCATCACTTCATCTAGGGAATACGTCTGAGAGAGAGAGAGAGAGAGAGAGAGAGAGAGAGAGAGAGAGATGGGAATATCCTTACACCACTGACTTTCATGGGGTGGGGGAGTGGGGGGGTCCACATTATTGTACATGTATGATTTAAGTTGTTTGAATTTAGTTTGCTTTGATTTGGTGAAGTTGCTGGGGTTTTATGAGAGCAGTCAGATCTCCACATTGACTGCAGGTGTTGTTTCAAGCACTGATGGCATGTCTTCTTTCCCCCAGTCCACACTTTTAAGAAAAGAGAGGTGAACTATACTGTAAGATACCACATGTTGTCTTTAGCCAGGGTTCTACATGACTGCATTATTATGGCTCTGAATAATTTAGAAGTCAGTCTGCTGCCTCCACAACGGTGTGACCTGAGAGTTTGGGAACACCGATAACACTGCATGGTTATAAAAAACAGAGAAATACATCATCGAATGTTTCACTGAATGAACAGTGCATGTGGCCAAACCCTCTCAGGTGGGAGGACTTGTCATGTGGTGTGACAAGGCTTGATACACTGGGCTTGGCTTCAGAAGAACAAAACAACCCACAGAAGGGCAGTAATTCCACTTTCAACAACACAACAGAATTATGTTCTTTTTATGTAAAGATGCATAAACTATGTCTGACGAGTCACAACATGTTTTGGATATGCCAAAGTGTGGTATTAATTAAGCATTAATTCAGGTTAAACTAAATATTAAATACTATCAAAATATTAAAGTATTGGACACTGAAAAAGAAAGTCAACCCCATTTCCTTTTGCAGCTTGGCTGAGATGTATGTGCATGTTTATGCCACACTGTGATATCTGTAGTCTGTTTAAAACACTGTGATATCTGTAGTCTGTTTAAAATAATCCTTAGAAAGCCTGGGATTGTAAACCTTCTGACTTTTGTAGGTTTGGATGGCTGCTCTATGCCAATAAAAAGATCAAACGTATTTTGTACAGTTTTACTCATTTATTTATAAAGCCTCAAAGGAAACTCTTTTGCAGTATTTACTAAAAGATTTCTCTGCAGGTAACTGTGCTTTACCCAGAGACCGTTAGAGAAGCTATGTTTTTATTTGTCTTGAGTTTCTAAACCCGTTTTTTAGATGTTGTTGTTGTAACGATAAACTTTGATGTCAGTCAGGAAGTCCAGACTTCTGTCCAAACCAGTTTTTAATCCAACACTCTGTGTGTGATCATGAAAAACACTCTTGGCCAGGGGTAACAGTTGGTGTGCCATTGGATATATCTTGTATCACTCTATACATGTTAACTTTGTAAAAAAAAAAAAGAAGTTTTAATATAT
>JAOYMR010000003.1:22207440-22219732 GCA_025802075.1 Tenebrosternarchus preto | reverse complement strand
CTGTCTCACCGTTACTAAAGCACACTATTGTTTAGTGAGATACAGGCTGTCTCACCGACACTAAAGCACACTATTGTCTTGGACTGTGTGATGATAAGAATGAAAAAAAATCTAATCACAGACAGAACAAGCTGTTTCTTGTTCTCTGCTACACAATCTGTTTAGATTTTTTTGTCTCGTTATTGTCAGTTTTAAGTGAGACCGTATTAACTTATTGTATTTAAAGACGTACGTTCTTTTCTGTCCGTGGTTACTAGGGCAAGAACATCGTGGTGTTCTATGGGTCTCAGACGGGCACAGCTGAGGAGTTCGCCGGCCGACTGTCTAAAGACGCCCGGCGGTATGGCATGAAGGGCATGGCTGCAGATCCGGAGGAGTACGACATGGTAACGGCGTGATCCAGTTCCCACGGCAACTAGCGTTCGTTAACAAAGCCTCCCTTTACTGTCCCTCCTCATCTTAAAGCAAGTCGTGCTGAGTGTGCCTGCTCAGGGTTAGATGCTGTTGGTGTGTTGAAGTGTGGTGGGACTGATGATGATCCCCCAAAGGAAATGTGTGGTATTTCAATCTGGATTGTTCTTTGCCCTCTCTCACCCTCTAGAGTGAACTGTCTCGTTTGAAAGAAATCAACAACTCCTTGGCTATCTTCTGCATGGCCACGTATGGGGAAGGAGACCCTACTGATAATGCTCAGGACTTCTACGACTGGCTGCAGGAGAGTGATGCTGACCTGGACGGACTTAATTACACAGTGAGTCTCTGGCGTTGTGCTGTTCTCTGCTGTTCTCTGAGCTCTTCACACCATGTTTATGTCCCTTGTTTATCTGCTAAATGTCTGAATGTTGCCAAATCAGCTGTGTTAAATGCTCACTTGAATCACTTCTCCACCCTCTTTGCAATCCTTGCAGACAGTCTAGGGTTTAGCCAGAAGCTCACCAGTGACCTTTAGTGACCTCACGCCTTTCCCGTGAGACACATGGGTACACAGTGACACGGCAGGCATCAGGTGCACACGCGTGAACACACGCCTGGACACACTCGCGTCTGAACACTGAGTCATGCTACCCTGACTTTGTGTGCAACTCACATAAGCTGACAGGAAACCATTGCATGTTGTAGCATGATTGCGTGGCATTAAAATGTGGTCATGTGTGGGAGCTTGAAGAGAGGTGTCATGTGAAGAAGTGGAAGTGAGAACTTCTGAGCTTCCTCCTGAAGTCTACAGTGACGCTGCAGATTTGTGGAATTTACTGCTGCGTGCATGTGACCAGGCACAAGGCCGTGAGCTCCCTGGTCATGTGACCTACTGGCCTGTACGAGGTTGGCGGAACCCTTGCTCACTGTTGGCTCTGCGCCAAGTGAAATGACACATGGAGTTCCCCAAGGCTCGACTGCCACTGGCGTCTGCAGAGGTCGGTGCGTGTCGTGAGCTGGAACTGTGCGGAGGGTCGCTGCCAACGGTCCGCACGCAGAGGGCACCGCGGGTTAAACTCGGATAAAAGCCCGTCCCTGGCAGAAGCTGCAGCTATGTTGGTGGGCCGCCCCCCTGTACATGGCTGTTAGCAGAACCGAGCCCCTTTCTCAGGAACTGGACCTCTGCTTTGGAGCCGACGGAGAACAGGAGCACTGACGCATGCCTCAAACATCCCTCACTGTTGTGTTGACGTGGACGAGACCGTTTGACAGGGTTTTGGTTGATCAGCAGTTTATGCTGGTAATACCCAGCAGCTGTTTCTGCATTTAGGATTTGTGTTAAACACTGTTGCCAAACAAAGTTGGAGAGAAATAAATGTCTGTAGTCAAGAAGCTTATTTTTTACTTTGAGTTTAGTTAAACAAAACCAGTTTTTCAGTCTGTAGTTCTGTGCTTTATGGAAATGTAAAAAGTCTGAGGTGTTTTGAATGTTTACCAGTCTGATGTGGATTAAATCCATATGCAAAACCTTCTGTGTAGTTTATAGATCTTACAGTTCATCCTGGGATCAGCATGTGGTTTTGTTTTGTTATGCCTGTTGAAAAATGTAAGATCAGCCATCTATGAAGTGTTTTATACTTTAAAGGTTCTGTAGGACTGATTCACGTGTCTCTCATTGCAGGTGTTTGCACTCGGCAACAAGACGTACGAGCATTACAACGCTATGGGCAAGTATGTGGACAAGAGGCTGTCTGAGCTGGGGGCCAACAGGATCTTCGATCTGGGCATGGGAGACGACGACGCCAAGTGAGTCGTGTGCGGGCGGTCGGACTCTCCCTGGTGCTCCTGCTCTCTGCTACCGAGCGATATAATCCAGAAATAATAAGTGTATTATTTTGTGATTGTTAATATTTTATCTAATAAACGTAAAAAGAAACCCTCTGGATTTCCCTTTGGGATCAATAAAGCGATTGATCTATCGATCGATTGCTGAGACACGAGCGAGTGTAAACTCTGTTTTCAGCCTTTGCTAGATTGATGTTTTGGTTGACGCGTGCGTCTCCTCAGTGCGCTCTGCTTTCTGCTCGTTCCTGCGTTAGCCTCGAGGAGGACTTTGTCTCATGGCGGGAGCAGTTCTGGCCTGCTGTGTGCGAGCACTTCGGGGTTGAGGCCACAGGCGAGGACTCCAGGTCTGTGTCCAGTCAGCACCACGTTCAGCATCTCGCCATTTTCTGTATGCTGCTTTGCCGTTCTGTTTCTTAGACCTGTTCACAAAAAGGGTTCAGCTGTGAAATGCACTGAGTCTAATTCAGATGCTGGAGTAGCTGCCTGAGAGGGCAGCATGACCTGAGAAGAACAACGTTTTTCACTGTGTCCCCTCTCTCATACCGGAGATCTCGCCCCGAGTCCCTCGCGCTCTCTCTCTCTCTCTCTCTCTCTCTCTCTCTCTCTCTCTCTCTCTCTCTCTCTCTCTCTTTCTTTGTATTGAATGTTGTTAACAGGATTTCCAGAGAAACCCAAGTGCCTCTCTGCTCTGGTTTGGAGCAATAGCCACAAAAGCTTTAGTTCTTGGTTTCTTTCTGGGCTCTGAGTCTGGAACACACACGACGAGCCTTTCTCTCTAGAGCCTGTTAGAGAAACATGTGCCTGTACCTCACACACTCACGCAATCCCTTCTCTTCTTGTAGCATTCGTCAGTATGAGCTAACGGTCCACAAAGACATCAACATGAACAAGGTTTACACGGGAGAGCTGGGAAGGTTGAAGAGCTTCGAGAACCAGAAACCGTACGTGATGATGTCCTTCGTGCATCTGTGCTTTGTCTCCTCTGTTTGCTTGATTCCCAAACCTACGCAGACATACAACCACCTTGTAGATTCAGGAAACGGAATTACTTCATTTAGAGAGGAGACGCTGTTCAATTTCACTTTAGCTCAGAACCAAGTTGAAACCTCCAGTAACAGCTCATAATGTCGCAGGAAAAGCCTCATCTGTGTTTGGTGTAGCAAGGAGAAATAATGGTGGATGAGGAGAAATAAGTTCTGTCTGTCTGTCAGGCCCTTTGATGCCAAGAATCCATTCCTGGCCTCAGTCACTGTCAACCGTAAACTCAACAAGGGAGGCGACCGTCACCTGATGCACCTGGAACTGGACATCACGGGCTCCAAGATCAGGTGACCTGTCTCTGCTGTTACGTCCACGGCAGGCAGTTTCACACGGGCACTGTGGGACGGAGGTTCGAGGACAAGTGACAGTTTTATGAACCTTAATGAACTGTGCTTTGAAATGCTTTGAATGGGGTGGTTACTGTCAAATTTGGTGTTATATAAATCGGATGTTATAAAAATTAGGTTATTATAAAAATAAATTGGGTGTTCCATACATCTCGGGCCTGTTCTAAATATGATTTTAGAGAAGTCAGACAAACACAAAGGTTCCTGTTGCATATTTGACTTGCTTTATTACACGACTCGCCATGTGAGGTAATTGTCTTGTTGATATGCATGTTTATTATGGGCCAAAGGTAAAACTTAATACTTTCTTAATTGACTTGGTGGATACTGACTATGTGATCGACTCGCATGCTGTTGTGTTACATAACGAAAGATCTTTGGTAATGAGGGAAGTGCTCTTGTTCCACCAATCAGGTACGAGTCGGGCGACCATGTGGCCGTGTACCCTACCAACGACACGGCTATTGTGAACAGAATGGGGGATATCCTTGGCGTGGACCTTGATACCGTTATCTCCCTGAACAACCTTGACGGTACGACACCAGCCTTGGGCGCTGCACTCGGCTCTGCTAATTTGTCTGTACAAATGTGATGGCACGGTTTGACTGGGCAGGGCTTCGTTCACAAAAACGGTTGGTCCATGGCTTGGGTTGACCCATAGCCCGTATCTCTCAACCATCTCCAAGGAAAATCAGCCCCCCACCCTTGTTATCTTAGATAAACCCCGTGTTAACAGCCTGTGTGACGCGTGCGGCTGGTCTGTTCCTGTACCTTTAATGCAGCTTCATGGTCATTGTTTTCCAGAGGAGTCCAACAAGAAGCACCCATTTCCGAATCCCACCACTTACCGTACGGCTCTCACTCACTACCTGGACGTGACGAACCCCCCCCGGACCAATGTCCTCTACGAACTCGCCCAGTACGCCACAGACCCCAAGGACCAGGAGAACATGCGCAAGATGGCTTCGTCTTCCGCTGAGGGCAAGGCACGTACCCTCCACCAACACCCTATGGTTCTGAGGCTCGGGGAGCCCTCTGCTGGATTTGGGCAAGCTTGCGGGTTTTTGAGGTGAATTGAGCGTTTGTTTGTGTGCTGCGACAGGCACTGTATCAAAGCTTTGTGCTGGACTCATGCCGGAACATTCTTGTGATTCTGGAGGACTTGCCGTCTCTCCGGCCGCCCGTGGACCATCTCTGTGAGCTCCTTCCTCGTCTGCAGGCGCGGTACTATTCAATAGCCTCCTCTTCTAAGGTAATTTGTGCATCACTGCTGTGTTATTGCTATATTGTCTCTCTCTGGCCTGTGCTGTGGTACGTGCTGTTGAACAGCGCCCTCTGTTGGCAGGTGCACCCCAACAGCATCCACATCTGCGCCGTGGTGGTGGAGTACAAGACGAAGACGGGACGCTTGAACAAGGGCGTCGCTACCAACTGGCTGAAGGGCAAAGTACCCACCGACAACGGGCACAAGGCCACCGTGCCCATGTACATCCGGAAGTCCCAGTTCCGGCTGCCCTTCAAGACCAGCAACCCCATCCTCATGATCGGGCCCGGGACAGGCATCGCCCCCTTCGTGGGGTTCATCCAGGAGCGCGCCTGGCTCCGGGAGAAAGGTGGAGAACCTCCGTTCTGCTCCTCCACTAGACCTGCTTCTCTTGTTCTTTTTCCTACACATGGCAATAGCACATGCATGCAAAAAGTATTTTATTCATTAGTAAAATGTCAATGCATTACTTTAATTATTGCATTACATTAATTAGTAAATGTATGTGCATGTATAATAATGCATTTTATTAACTAGTAACTAATGCTTATGCATGCATGTTAATGCATTGTATAAATGAAGTTGCCCCACCTTTCTCCCAGGTAAGGAAGTGGGAGAGACCGTGCTGTACTTTGGCTGCCGTCACAAGAATGAAGACTTCTTGTACCAGGAGGAGCTGGAAGCGTTCGAGAGGGCAGGAGCACTGACACAGCTCAACGTGGCGTTCTCCAGGGACCAGGAGCACAAGGCAAGTCCCCGGCAGAGCAGGGCGCTCCCCGGCAGAGCAGGGCGCTCCCCGGCAGAGCAGGGCTCCCCGGCGCACTGGGTACAGTCACATGGTTGATTGTTCCCATTGCTACATGACTTACAGCACGCTGCAAACACATTAGTGAAACCTTCATGCAACAGGACTCATGGCAGTTATGTTTCATGCCGTAATTCATGTTGAAACTCCCACAGATAATCTGTTCATTTGAAATATGGCGAAAATTTAGAATACTCTGAAGGCAATAAAAAAAACTTGTAATTTGTTAGTCATTTGCCAAATTTTAGGGGTAATATTCACTACCAGTTAACAGACCTACTTTACATATATTCAGAGATGCTGTAAAAATACAGACCTGCAGACCTGCAGACTGGCCCAGGCTGCAGAGCTCAGGTCTTGCTCCCCTGCTTGCTCTTGTCTCCAGGTGTACGTACAGCATCTTCTGAAGAAGAACAAGCAGGACGTTTGGAGGCAGATTCATACAGACGGCGCACATATCTACATCTGCGGGTGAGCGGCCGGATGATTAATGTGGAATCCCAGTTCAGTTCAAAAACACCTTCCTCACGTGTCCTCCTCATCCTCCTCCTCATTCTCCTCCTCATCCTCCTCCTCCAGGGACGCGCGGAACATGGCGAGAGACGTGCAGACTGCCTTCTACGAGATCGCTGAGGAGCTGGGTGGCATGACACGAAGCCAAGCCACAGATTACATCAAGAAGCTGATGACCAAGGGGCGTTACTCTCAGGATGTCTGGAGTTAAACAGACTGTGTATCTTGGTGTTTCATGAGGCCGCTTTAAATGTGTGTGTTTGTCGTGATTTGTATGTTGTGCAGAAAAACCACAGGCAGATGTTTAGCTCCCAGGATGAAGTGTTCTGGTTGTTGGCTCATCAGATCCTTTCTGTGTACATGTACAGTCTCTGTCTGTGGTTTCACCAATATAGCAACCAAAACACTCAACCGTCATACAGGGTCTTGGACTGTTTCTGATGTGAAGTCTTACAGAATGCAGCTCCTGTAAGATACTGAGGGCTTATTGTGGCAAATATGCGGAAATTTAAATGTTCTTGTGTGGCACCATGTCCTTGGTGTCCTGTTTGGTGGGGTAGTGTTGGCAGAAGGCTGCTGAATATATGAAAGAATTAATGAATTTATGCATAGGTTTATATTTGTAATCAAGTACATGCTAATTTGCAGTAGCCAGTGGTTTAATTGGCCTGTTAATGCAGTCTGAAATGTACTGGATTGGATATCCTCAGACTGTGAAGACCTATCTTAATAACTCTGAAAAGACGGTGATTCCATAGTCCTCCATAGTTATGCATTTGTGCAGTTGCTTATTTGCAGAGAGAACTGTCTTGTGTATTCAACTGTGTAAGTTGATGTTGAATTTTTCTTTTTTGTGCTGTACTTTTCATTACTATAATGTGAAAAAAGCCAGCATACTAGTTTTCAGGTGAGGAGACACACACACACGCACACACAGGAGACACACACGAGACACACACACACACACACACACACACACACGATGGTGAAATTTCTGCTGTGAGGGTTATTGGTACCGTCCGTTCACGTTTGTAAAGTCCATCGTCATGGTAACATCCATTACCATGTGTGTTTAAGTGTTTTTTTTCCTGCCATATTTTATCCACTTTCCTTTAAACTTTGAGGCATTACATGATGATAAATATGCATTATGTTCGTTATATTTTAACATATTTTATATGTCCAGTTAAACTAAAACTAGCACATTTTAGAGTGACACAAATGTTTCAACTGTTTTGCCTCAAGAAATGTTGCAGAGTTTTGCTCTGGAGGGAACTGATATCGGTTTATATTTGCCCATGTCAAACGTCTCGTGTGTAAGGCAACCTCTTACAGACTTTAAGGGACTGTTGGGACTTTATATCTTGTGCCTTATCGAAATGGTAGTTTGGCTTATTATTAATAAAACTAGCATATCAGCATTGCTGATATTAAATGCATTATTTTCGAAGAATATGATGTAAATTGGTATTGTTGCTGTTATTTTGTCAGCACCATACAGTTTTATATGCATTTAATAGTTCCTATATATTACTGGTCTCTAGACACGTCTTTAAATTAATAAAATTGAGCTTTAATTTCAGTGGGTCTCTGGGTCTTGTTTGTAAATCTTTGTTTTTCACCATTTTGGTTTCAAGTACTAATTTAACGTGGATGTTTCACATGGTGTAACAATTCGTGTAAAAGAGGTACAGCAGACACTGAACTGTTTCAGCAACTGCAGTTCGTTCCGTTAGATCATGTTGAAATGAACTGTTCAGTATCAATTTAAAAATCAATTCGCACTCCCACATTTGTTCTTTCAATAGCCTCAGTCACACTTTACAAGCTGCCGCGTGTCGATCTGTAAAATAATTAGCGGTACTTATTTCCATTTCATTTTCCCTCTTAATTCTGCCACATCCTTCAAACATCAAAGAATAAAAGTCCCCCTTATTTGTCATTGCATCACAGAACCACATTCAAACAGAAAAAAGAAATATTTGTAGAAAACACGCACGGATATATATGCATAATGACAATTCAGAAAATTCATTAACGGTACACATACCCCGCTTATAGGCAGTTTGAGACTGCAAATGGCATTTGTTTTGTGGTTACTTCCTGCGTTACTTCCTTACATCGAGCGTAAAAACTACTTGAGCGTCACACAAAATCCAAAGGACATGTCCATCTAACACATTTATTTGACCAAATGTTTATATAAATGACGGTACCGAAACCAACTCATATCATTGTGAATGCGGGCAAAAGCGTTCGCGATGATAAAACACGTGACCTTTTTCTACGACAAGTTCTGCGACTATACCATTTTACATTATAGGGGTGTTCAGTAATATAATAATTTTATAGAGCTGTATTTTTACTGATATTTATATAAACATCTAAAAACACGCATTGCTTTATGTATTTTATCAAGAATTGTTTTTTGTCGCTTATTTGTTTATGTTGAAACTGTAAGCATATTTTAGCTGATGACGTAGGGCGTACCAACAATAGGTCAGAGTTCATAAATACTGCAGTGTGCATTTCGTCGGTGACGAGTTTTTAAAAATTATCTTGCGAAGTGGAGGGTTAGTTTTATTTTTGATACGGCAGTATGGCCTCTGGTAAGGAACATTTCTGCTACTACTTGTTAATCAGTTTATCCTTAAGCCACCGCAATTAAATCTAATGAACAGCAAGTTGGTTTATTTTTTTCTAACATATAGGCAGCTAACTAGCGTTAGCTGGCTAATGCAGGCGCAGCCATCAGCCTCGTGTAGCTTAGCCAGCTAAGTTAGCCTGTTAGCTAGTTAGCTAGCGCTGCCGGATATTGATTAATTAGTGTGTATAAATGGTGATTTGACACTGAAACGCTTGTATCGTGTTTATTTAACGATACGAATTTCGCGCAGATGTTGTAAGATCAAACGACTGCGAGCATATAGCTAGCTTTATGTCCTTGCTTTTCACCGCCATTTTTGAGCGGCGTGGTGTTAGCCTTCATGCTAACTCGTTAGCAGGCTGGCTAAAGCTAAACTGGCCTTAACCAATTCCATAACGAAGGCCTCCAGCTTCTCCGTGTTCCCTGGGCTTTTTATACCGATGTGATATTAGTTGCCTAGAACTTATTTTAAACCGGCCTTTGTCTCGCTGTTGTGACTGTGCATTGCAAGTTTTTTCAATTTTTATTTTTTTTGCCGTAGATTCAGGCTACGGGCAGCCAGGAGCCCAGCAAAGGCGAGTGAAATTTCAAATTATTTAAATTGTGTTTTTGCATATAAAGTGGTAGCGCAGATAATTATGCAAATTATGCTAACAATATTTAAATTGCTTGTTATTACGACTGTTTTTGGTCCAGCTTGGGTTTAGATACTTTCACGATGTGATGTCCTTTTGATTTGTAGCAGCAGCTATGGATCCTATGCTGGAGCCCAAAGCTTTCAACATGGTGGGCAGGTAAGAGTAAACATTAAAGATGCGGTCTACTCTGTGGTAGTTTATCGTCTTTAATGGTCTGGTAAATATTGAAATGGTGCCTCTGTTTTTATTTATTTTTGTTTGCCCCCTCCCCCCTTAGGGCTACGGTCAAGGTAATGGAAGCAGTTCTTATGGCGCGCAGAGTTATGAGGGTTATGGTCAATCAGGTATGCATAAGGGCATTTGGGACAGGTTTATTACCCCTTTGTGCTGTTTTTGTTTATTTGTGTGCTCATGTTCTTGCAGAGGGTTATGCACAAGCATCACAGGGTTACTCCTCTGGTGGCTATGGTCAACAACAACAACAACAACAACAACAGCAGCAGCCGCCGCCGCCGCCGCCCCCGCAGGGCTTTGAAAGTTATGGCCAGCAAGCATCCAGTACCTCGCTGGGGTAAGACGTTCAGCTGGTGAAGAGCTTTTTCGTGTTCCTCGATCTCAGTTTAGTCAGAGTTAAGTGTGCGTGTCGCATCAGTAGGGTTTGTAGTGAGGAGAGAGCGAGTGTGCGCTACTGCTTGGTCCAGTTCCACTGCCGACTTCCTTCTGATAGCAGCTTTTCCCTGGTAAAGGTACGGTGACAAATCCTACGGCCAGCAGGGATCGTACGGCCAGCAGGGAGCCTACGGCCAGCAGTCCGAAGGAGGGTTTGGACAGTCCGCAGCCTCCTACGGTGGGACTCCTCAGGGGGGATATGGAAGACAGAACGATGGTAATGCCCCTCTCCGTGTTGATGCGGTGACGTCCGCAGCGGTTTAGCTGTTGCTGGGATTCAGTCTTTGGGCGCAACTTCAGCCGTGCGACCGTGGAACCTCCAGATGCTTATTTCCGCCCCTGTGGCTGCGCTGGTTTTGTTCCCAGGCGAGAGCAGGAGGTATGGGGGAGATGAAGGGGGTGACAGGGGCGACGGCTTCAGAGGCCGGGGGCGCGGAGGCTACGACCGCAGCGGTTACGACCGTGGAGGCTACGACAGGGGTGGAAGAGGAGGAGGAGGCCCGCCTGGTATGGGGTAAGTCCCAAAGCGTGTCCACCTAACAGGTACTACTTGCCACTGCTAATTGCCTCATGGAAACGCACGAGTCCCCGCACCATCTTAACGTGCCCCTCCCTTTCATAGACACCCATCTCCTCCCCTCTGCCAGGTCTGATTCATCTGTTCAGTACAGTACATGGTAATGGGTATGAAGACGTTTTCATTGTCGTTGTGCTATAAGCTTGTGTAGAAGCATCTGAGGAGTTGTGGTATGGGGTAAGAGTGTCCAGCTGTAGAATGTACTTCATTCATCAATTATGGCTTCAAATTGACAGTTTGATAGGTTTTTTGGCCCATTATATACATTAGGATTCAGTGCAGGATTTTCTATTTTAGACGATGTTCTGGTAAAGGTGACTTGATGGTTCTAAGGAGAATGAAACTCCCATTGAAGAGTAACTGTTTCCTGTTCTACTTGCCCACCTCCCCTGTCTTCAGAGGAAGTTACAATTGACTATGCATAAAGGCTACAGATTAAATCACTATCAGCCATCAGTCAGTGCTCCCAGTATCTGTTCAGAAGTTATATTGTTGCATTTGATCTTTATTAAAGCAGGAGTTGGATTTATGGTGGCAGTTGCTATTCCAGAACATGCATCCCTGATTGACCCAATTACTTATCTGGTGCCCAGATGGACCACATGCTGCTTGGGTGCAGTTTGGAGTTGTATACATTTTTAACTCAAAATATTTGATGTTATTGTACACGTATATCTGAACTCAAAATGCAGCAGGAAGGTTAAGACTTTATCTGGGGCAAAATTTTAATAGGTTTAAAACACCCCATCCCTTTATTATAAATTATCCCCATTTTAAGTGTTGCTTTGAAGTCCATCAACTCATTTAGGAAGTAAAATCCATCACAACTGAAAGCACTTCATTTTGGTGGCTGCCCTTTACCATTCCTGCTGTTGGAGACTTTGTTCTGGTTTTGAAATCCTCAGAAGAGGAAGCATTCACACACGAGTCCCATGAAACGGTGTCATTTAAACTGTTGTGTTTCCTTTCTTTTTGTTTTTGTTTTTTTTTGTTTGTTTGTTTGGTTTTTGTTTTTACATGGAGTCGTATGCTTTTTGTGTTAACATGGTCTACATTTTATACTACAGGTATCAAAGGTATTAAACTTGGACTTCACTTGGAGCTCATATAAGCACTCAGTGGAAGAATCTCGGAGCACTCAGCTTCCTGAGCGCCTCCTCGCTTGTGTAGACTTTTCTAACCGTAGCTCAAGTCCTGATTGTGAGCTGGGAGTCATTCTTCCATGCTCTGCTTGGTTTTGGCAACGTAAGAGCAAATAAACACTCTGACCTCCCCTATATGAATCATCCTCCTAATTGGAAGAGAACAGAGTCCATACCTGAAATGTCTCCATCACCAATTGAAATCTTACTTGCATTACTGGCCAAGCTCTGTAGTCCCAGTGCTTTCAGCAGAGACATTTTGTCCCCCTTTCAAAACTGAGTCGTGACGGGACACGGTGCACGTACGACGGGACGTGACGGGACACGGTGCACGTACGACGGGACGTGACGGGACACGGTGCACGTACGACGGGACGTGACGGGACACGG
>JAOYMR010000003.1:22181070-22198888 GCA_025802075.1 Tenebrosternarchus preto | reverse complement strand
GTGTGTGTGTGTGTGTGTGTGTGTGTGTGTGTGTGTGTGTGTGTGTGTGTGTGTGTGTGTGTGCGTGTGCGTGTGCGCGCACATGTTTGGCATGTCCATGAACATTTTTAGACACTTAACATTCTGTAACTTAATTGTTGGCCAAACTATGTAAGAATCTCTTTCTTAAACACAGATCTTTGGTTTTAGGTCATCATAAGTAATCAGACAGTTGTGGATCTTGAAGTTATAGAATTAGTTCATGCATAACAGAGCTGGTGGAAGATGATGAATTGATTCTAGATGAGAGCTTTGCACCTGGGGTCTGGCATAGGCAGGACGTGTTCCTGAAAAGTCTGACGATTGACATGAATTGTTGTGTTATGTTTCCTAGTCCTCATCCTAAGATCCTCTGAAACTGAGAACAAAGCTATTTTGCATAAAGTGCTCTGACCCTTACAGGCTTCACACGTTAGCCAATATTAAAGACCAACAACTGTGTTACTGCTCCATAAAGTCACACTGTGTTGTAAAACATTTATTTGGTGTCGTAAGGAAATGTGTATCACACCAGAAAGGCAGAAAGTTTCCTTCACACATGGAAAAAAAAGGGCTATATAGTGTTATATTTTACCTTGTTCTGCAGAACTAACTTTACTATTACTGTACACAGACATGCTTGGCACCAAGTCGTATGCTGACTGTAACACACACAGAGGTGCTCAGACATGCACCACCATCACCGACACTTCTGCAGATGTAATTGCTTCCATGAGGGAATCCATGGAATGTTTTCAGATCCAGCGTTTCTCTCTCCCTCTGTTCCCCTGAGGTGCTGTCGTTAAGGACGGCCATTTGATTGCAGTCAAACTGCCTCAAGAATTCCCTCGTTTGCCTCGGAGCTTCTGCTTTCGTTGGAGAACATCTGTTTAGGAAACACTGGACTCGTTGTTCATCTCACCAGATGCACTTTTGCATGTCTCATGTTTTTTTTTTTTTACATTTATATCTTAGATGTTAGATAAACTTAGATGTTTACACAGCAAATTGTTTTTGAGGAGAAATACATTTTCTTGGATTCCCAGACTGAAGTGGAAATATGATTCAGAATGACCTGTTCTTTCACCACAGTCTCTCTCACCTCACAGTCTCTCTCACCTCACAGTCTCTCTCACTGCATAGTCTCTCACCCACATTTTCTTTTCTAGCCTCTTTGGTGAAAACCTAGCTCTTTTGTTGTATTTTTTGGATGTTTTGGTTCTTCTGTCTGTCTCACATGTGCCTCATGTTTTCTCACGACTCGCTCGAGACTAGGTCTCAGAGGAACCAGCACCTCATATGGGACTCAATCATCTCTTATCTCCTCTGGGGCTCACATGGAGCTTGTTACTGTCTCATCTGTGTCTTCTGCAACTGGAAGTCGCTTCCTTTACCATCTCTCTTCATTCAGTTAAAACTTGTTGAATGTAATTTACAGTGTTCATCAGGGTGACATCGCCTGACTTTGTGGTTGACGCTGTTGTCGTCCCTCCAACCCCCACCCATATATTTATTTATGCTGTGTGTCCTGCAGTTGTGTACATAACTTCCCGTGTCATCTAAACAAGATCATGGAGCTGGAGATGTGAGTCTGTTTCAGGACAATGCAAGGCTGCAGGACCTCAAACAAGTGTTTCGTTTTAGAGTGAATATGCCGAAGTCTCAAACCCACCCCTACATATTAATGAAGCTGTTTACAGATCCCTCGTTGAAGAGCTGTTCTTGGTTTACACAGCTGAGCTTGAACTTCTGCTGTGTGTCATACAGCTAAACGCTGGCTGGATAGAGGATTTCCTGCACACTCTGGAGTCATTATGCAGTCAAACATCATAACTAATTAGTTCTTGTTGATGAGACTTTAAAGATACAACATTTTAAAACATGGAAACATGCGAAGTATTTTTTCATGTTAATTTAAGTTTTTTAATGTTTATTCTAATCATGTTTTCTGCCCAGTATTAAAACGCAACATCCTTCCAGGCATCATGTCGGCAACAGTTCAGTATAGAGAGTGAGAAGAGAGTCTGTGAGAGATCTGGAGAACGTTTAAGTGCCTGTGAAATGTCCTGTGACAGATCTGGAGAACATTTAAGTGCCTGTGAAATGTCCTGTGAGAGATCTGGAGAACGTTTAAGTGCCTGTGAAATGTCCTGTGAGAGATCTGGAGAACGTTTAAGTGCCTGTGAAATGTCCTGTGAGAGATCTGGAGAACGTTTAAGTGCCTGTGAAATGTCCTGTAAGAGATCTGGAGAACGTTTAAGTGCCTGTGAAATGTCCTGTGAGAGATCTGGAGAACGTCTAACCTGCTCCAGCATGTCCCGACTTTGCTTTTCTTGTAGGGGAAAGGTGGGCGAAGCGGGAGCTGTCCTATCGCGTGGAGTCCTGGCCGCGTCATCTGTCCCGCCGCGCTGTGCAGCTGGCCGTGCACACGGCGTTCCAGCTCTGGAGTAACGTGTCAGGGCTGCTCTTCCTGGAGGTCAGCCACGGCTCCTCGGACATCCGGCTGGCCTTCTACGAAGGAGAGCATGACGACGGCACAAGCAACGCGTTTGACGGCCCAGGTACAGGATCCCCTCACCACCCAGGTACAGGTACCCCTCACCACCCAGGTACAGGTACCCCTCACCACCCAGGTACAGGATCCCCTCACCACCGAGGTACAGGATCCCCTCACCACCCAGGTACAGGATCCCCTCACCACTCAGGTACAGGATCCCCTCACCACCGAGGTACAGGATCCCCTCACTACCTTGTTGCTTTGTTTTCAGATGTATTTATTTTATATTTGAGTATTTCTTCTATGAGCTTTTAGTAAAATTGTTATTGGTTCCCACGGTTGTACTTGAAGTATAGATGGTAAAAGCCTTGTGGTGTAGAGACACACACACACACACACACACACACACACACACACACACACACACACACGTACTCAGTATGCAGGATATCAACACACACCCACACACACACACATACACATACTCGGTATGCTGCTTATCTAAAGCAATACAATACAACCTCAGGGTTCAGTGTGACCACAACCAGGAAATAAGGAATCAGGGTTTCAGTTTGAGCCTTAAGTGGGATCCTTAAGTCACTGATTAAGCAGTTTTTTCCATCTTGCACCTGGAAATAGTGCAGTGCAGTTTCTAGTACCAAAGCTATGAGTCAACCGGGTTATACAGAGTGTGAGTGTGTGAGTGGTGTGTGGTTATCAAAAGAGTGTGTGTGTGTGTGTGTGAGTGAGTGTGTGATTGGTGTGTGGTTATCAAAAGCACAGACAACAAAAAGACAACTCCCTCCTCCGTCATCCTCTCCTCTCCTCTCCTCTCCTCCCCTCTCCTCTCCTCTCCTCTCCTCTCCTCTCCTCCCCTCTCCTCTCCTCCCCTCTCCTCTCCTCTCCGCTCCTCTCCTCTCCTGTGACTCCCAGGTGGAGCACTGGCTCATGCGTTCTTCCCACGCCGGGGTGAGGCGCACTTTGACAAGGCGGAGCGCTGGACTCTGAATGGCCACAAAGGACACAACCTTTTCCTGGTCACCGCCCACGAGATCGGCCACACGCTGGGATTGGAGCACTCTCCTGTCCGTCACGCCCTCATGTCGCCCTATTACAAGAAGCTGGGACACAGTCTGCTGCTCAGCTGGGATGACATCATCGCTGTGCAGCAGTTATATGGTAAAACACTGGCCTGTATCTTTCTGTGAACACGTGATACTCCTGCTTACAGTGTATATGTTACTTTATAAAAAAAGAGATCGGTTTAACAACTAAAGCTCAGAAAATAGTTTGGCTGTTAGGATCCAATAAAGGTCCTGATTTCTACTGTGAAGCTTTCAGTGATTCTTGACGTCCCCTTTTACGTCTCTAAACACGTCAGCAGCCTTAAGATCATTATTTGCAGCTTTTATTTGTGCTTTTTCATGAAGCAAGAACAACTGAAGAGTTTTCTTTACGAGCTCAGCCCCGCTCCGCTCAAACACTGCTATGAGTCGCCTTCCACCACTCACAGAATTCTGCATCGGAATTCTCCTTCCCTCAGGCTCGGCGACGAACGCTGGCTGGAAACCACTGGAGTGTTCCTCGGTGCGTTTCTCTGCGCATTCCTCTGTGTGTTCCTCTGTGTGTTCCTCTGTGTGTTCCTCTGTGTGTTCCTCTGTGCGTTCCTCTGTGCGTTCCTCGGTGCGTTCCTCGGTGCGTTCCTCTGCGTGTTCCTCTGCGCGTTCCTCTGTGCGTTCCTCTGTGCGTTCCTCTGTGTGTTCCTCTGTGTGTTCCTCTGTGTGTTCCTCGGTGCGTTCCTCTGCGTGTTCCTCTGTGCGTTCCTCTGTGCGTTCCTCTGTGTGTTCCTCGGTGTGTTCCTCGGTGTGTTCCTCTGTGCGTTCCTCTGTGTGTTCCTCTGTGTGTTCCTCTGTGTGTTCCTCTGCGCGTTCCTCTGTGCGTTCCTCTGTGTGTTCCTCTGTGTGTTCCTCGGTGCGTTCCTCGGTGCGTTCCTCGGCGTGTTCCTCGGCGTGTTCCTCGGCGTGTTCCTCTGCGTGTTCCTCGGTGCGTTCCTCTGTGCGTTCCTCTGTGTGTTCCTCGGTGCGTTCCTCTGTGTGTTCCTCTGTGTGTTCCTCGGCGTGTTCCTCGGCGTGTTCCTCGGTGTGTTCCTCTGTGTGTTCCTCTGTGTGTTCCTCTGTGTGTTCCTCGGCGTGTTCCTCTGTGTGTTCCTCGGTGTGTTCCTCTGTGTGTTCCTCGGCGTGTTCCTCTGTGTGTTCCTCGGTGTGTTCCTCTGTGTGTTCCTCTGCACTGACACGCTGGTTCTGTAGCGTTGCATGCAAGGTAGGATCTTTTGAGTTGGGATGTTTTGTTCTCTCTCAATCAGATCAAAAATGGCAGTGCTGATCTGATAAAGCACAAACCTACTGTCTGCATTTTGAATGAGGGTTTTAGGTAACGATGGTAACGTTAACGTAACAATAGGTAAGGTAACGATAGGTAACGATGGTGAGTACCGGGAGTAGCATTTCCAGGAGACGTACAGGAAACTGCGTTTGAGTGACTTTGAAAGGGACCGTTTCCATTGTCACTAGGCTGGGACTCGGTGCACTCTAGGATGTACACTAACACAGTGTGTGTTCAGGAAATGCATTGTTTGGACTGTGAGAGCAACTCTCTGTTATGACTAGCAAAGCTCCTTCTAGGCATGATACAGCTCCCAAAACACTGACTGGCCGGAGGTTAAATGACTTTGAGCATTTTTAACCAAAGCAAAACTTCACAGAGGGAGAGAGAAGGGAGCAAGAGAGCAAGAGAGATAAAGAGAGAGATGGAAAGACAGAGGTGAAGAGAGAGAGGGGGGGGGGGGGTGGAGAGTTTTCCAGACAGTCCAAAACGTAACTCCACTTTGTGCGAATGCGTGAGGCCTTACAGGCTGTTGGAACTCTCGGCATGCCTGTGGAGCTCCTCACACCTGTGGAGCTCCTCACACCTGTGGATCCCTGTCGCCTGTGGAACTCCTCACACCTGTGGATCCCTGTCGCCTGTGGAGCTCCTCACACCTGTGGATCCCTGTCGCCTGTGGACCTCCTCGTTGATGCTGTGCTGTTTGCTCGTTGCTCCAGGATAATGTCCAGACCTGCAGCCCAAACAGCTCCCACACACTGCAGCTCATCACCTCTGTGAACCCTCATGGACACTGTATTGAAGCTGATACTCTGGATCACACTCACACATACATGAACACACACACAAACGCACACATGTACAAGTAATAGTTGGTTTTAAATGTCTGCTGGAGTGCTGTATCACCCCTAATACTAGAGCTATGCACTTAGGGGTTTTAAATGTCTGCTGGAGTGCTGTATCACCCCTAATACGCCTGACATTATGCTGCTGATAGCAGTAAATATGTGAATGTGGGGCTCTTGGAGTGAGAAGAAAGTGGTATAACAGATCAATCTAATAAGAACCACAGCAAACGATGATGACATGGGACACAGGTGAGCACATTCACCGCAGAACACAACAAAAACACATCTTAGACCAGGATCCTGTGCTTGTGGATCCAGGCAGATTAATCACTCTGGAATTACAATTAACACACTACAACTAACACACGGTTATTCATACCATTTAATAGTAATTAACAGTTATTCAGTTACACAGAATAATTTACTGTAGTTTCTTTGAGTTTAAGGCAAACCATATACAACCTACACAAACAAAACATTTCAAAGTTTTTATCTCATCAGTGCAGGGTCTCTACCAAAATTTTGAACTACGTTAGGCCTGAAAAACAGTGGAAGTGAACTATATCCTGTGGACCTCACACACTTCCAGAGTTCAACCACCCAAAACCAAACATGGGATTTGAAGTCTCCTTCTGCTGGAACATCTCCACTCTCCACACTGGCCGCCGGGTGCTGGTCTCCCCCCCACCCCGGGAATGGAGATATTATCCATGATTTGGACAAATGTTTGCTCAGCTTTTTACAAACAAAATGGGTGGGCAGCAGTCCCATACCTTATCAGAGGAAGCTTCGGGTTGCGTTTTGTGTCTCTCGTTTCCAGAGTTCTAGGTCACATCATGACTGCTGTTGCCACACCAGCGACGCTCTTTAAGCAAAATCCAACACTTTCTAAAATGTAACTATTCATGCCTTGTTTTTAAAATGAACTTTTCTGAGAAACTGATTTCTTAGTGTTAACGTGTCTTACATGAAAACATGGACGTGTGTGTGTGTGCGCGCGAATGTGCGTGTGTGCGCATGTGTGTTTGTGTATGTGTGTGCATATACAGGTAAGCCACCAGGGGGTGCTGTGGTGCAGATACCAGGCCAGGCTCTGAGCTGGGCCATGCAGGACTGGGAGTTATCTGAACAGGCAGCAGGAGGCCCCAAGCAGCCCCTGTACTGCCATGGCTTGTTTGATGCCATCACAATGGGTAAGTCATGGCACTGGACACTGGAGAGGAAAGAATTATGTCTTATAATAAAGAGTTATGACTTATAATAAAGAGTTATGTCTTATAATAAAGAGTTATGACTTATAATTACTTACTATATGTTTCTATATACAAACATTTGATCAACATCTACATATTTTGTTAACAGGTAGAAAAAATTCACCATTTTCTTGATTCAGTAAAAATTAAACATTTAATTCTGTGTACACCTAGTCACTTCCATGATGGGTTCATAACAGGATAATGTGTAAGCAGCGCCCCCATGTGGTCTCAAGATATATTCACAGGAAGCAGCATGTCTGATTTAAAGATTTATGTAAAAACAACTCAGTTACTGGCAAAATGTCTACACAGCTAGGACAGCCCACTCCTGAAAACCAGTTAATTGTGTTTTTGTTCATAGTGTACATACTTAGTGTAGTGTATACCATACTCGCCTCTGATTCTATACCATACTCACCTCTGATGCTATACCATACTCACCTCTGATTCTATACCATACTCACCTCTGATGTATTACCGTAGTCACTCCTTTGAGATTATACCATACTCATGTCTCTGACATTATACTGTATTTACACCTCTGATGCTATACCATACTCACCTCTGATGTATTTAAGTATAGTCCTGAACTTTGCCACAGACGGGAACGGCACGATACTCGTGTTTCGGGGTGGTTTGTTCTGGACGGTGTCCTCCAAGGGGAACGTAACCAACCCACTTCCTCTCCGACAACGATGGCCTCATCTACCGTTTGCCGTCGAGGCTGCTGCCTTTTCCCCATTGGACGGCAAGATGTACTTTTTCAAAGGTGGGCCGTCCTTAATCCTAGAAGTGTTTCAAAGTGATTTCATACTGTTTCACACAAATCATGATGAATTAAATGGTGTCTCAACCATTTATAGAAACTTATTCTATATTTTGCTTGTCCTGTTTATACCCAGAAGAACGAAATCAGATTCAAATAATTTTGTTGTTGTTTATTATTTGATCCTTTTTTAGAGTTTGTATCTTGTACACAATAATGATTCCACATTACATCCATCTGCAGCCTGTAGATCCATACATGTTCCCTAACAGGCAGGTTGTAGATCCATACATGTTCCCTAACAGGCAGGTTGCATGTCCCTCTCTGTTCTCGTCTATTTCTCTATTCTTCTCTATTTCCTGGTAGGCAGGCGTATGTGGCGTTATTTTGGTACCGTCCTGGACCCCGGGTTTCCCCGACAGAGCCAGGAGTCTGGTTTGCCTCATCACCCAGACTCTGCCTTCTTCTACGGCCCTCTGGGTCACATGGTCGTCTTCAAAGGGCCGCGGTACTTTGTGATTAACCTGGAGACACTCCAGCCCGAACCGTACTACCCCCGCCGCCTTTCTGATTGGACGGGAGTACCTCAGGGGGCCAACGGCGCCCTGACCAGAGTAGACGGAAGCCTCTATTTCTTTCGAGAGCGGCACTACTGGAGGTTCGACCCGGGGAAGGTGCGCGTCACTGGGTCCGGGAGGTGGGCCAAGACACTGCCGTGGACCGGCTGCAGCAGGACTCCCTCAGCCAAGGGCAATGACACACTGTGACCATCAGAGGGAGCCAGTGGAGCAAAACATTACACAGCAGAGGGGGCGGAGCCTCATTCAATCCAATTCAATAGGAAACTGAAAAAAGAAGCTGATTTTATGCTGATACTAGATTGACGTTTCCTTGTTTGATTCCAGCAACATTTTGTAAACAGGGGCAACAGAATAGTCTTTTATTTATTTATTTATTTATTTCATTGCAGCCTGTGACTGATCTGCAGACCACAGCCAGGTGACCTGAGCCTGTATCTGCTGTGTATAAGATTAAATTCTGAAATTCAGGTATTCAAGATGAGATGTATTTTAAATTTATTAAGTGGACTACTAAGGTGTCTGTACTGTAGTGTTTCATCCGTACCTTTGGCATTTGGGACCCGTGTAGTTATAAAAATGCACCTTGAAATTGAGTGTTTTTTCAAGCTTCTCTGCTAGAAGTTTGTGGGACCCCATACATCATATAAATAATACGCTGATTTATCCTGGTCCTTGATTTTACACCTTTACCTGGGCCTTAGTAATGGAACGCAATGTTATCGCATGCTGATGACCCCTGCTGGAGAAAATGGGAAACGCAGTCCATCTCAGAGGCGATATGAGTATGAACTCGCAGTCAGAGATCTAGACTTCTACTTCGATTTAGTCAAATATTGGTACCTTTTGTTTGGCATGGTTGTGTTATCATACATTATAGTGTACTATAATTGGTGCTTTTATATAGAATCGGTACTATAGTATTGAGCTCTCACAAAACAAGAAAAAAATGTACCATTTGCATTTTATTACACATTTAAATTGATCATATTTTTTATTTTGATCATATTTATTAAGGTACATATTAGTACTGGTAAGGTTTTCTAAATGTAGAAAACCTTAAATTATCAGAAAATACTGAGGTAAATTTTTCTAAAACACAAATCTATGTTCTATTAACTCCCCAAAGTCAGAAGTAATTAAAGTGAGTCTTAATTAATTGTATTAATTAATTCACTTTTTCCTAAAATCCTACTGTCGTAACTGGACATGTAAGGGGAATGTTCTGTGTGGAGTTTTTTTTTTCTTGGAGTTCACAGCCTGGGTTTGCAGCTAAGAATACAAGTGTTGATCTGAAATCAGGTCTTGCTTTTTACTTTTTAAAGAAACTTTTTATACGAAAGGCTGGTGGTGCTGATCCTAGACCTGCACTATTACTTTTCTACACACAAAATACTGCAGAAAATATTACATTTCATGAGCCAGAACCTGCTACCCAAACAAGGTTTCCTTCCACCTTAAAACATCGAAGGTGCAGAAATTGTTGCTCACATTTTGGCCATCACTGCCAGAAACGGAAGCGTAACTGTGTCCTGTTCCCTGCTTCAGCATGTAGTCAGATGAACTCCTCCAGGGTTCTAGATGAAGAACTCCTCCAGGGTTCTAGATGAAGAACTCCTCCAGGGTTCTAGATGAAGAACTCCATGGGTTCTAGATGAAGAACTCCTCCAGGGTTCTAGATGAAGAACTCCTCCATGGGTTCTAGATGAAGAACTCCTCCACGGGTTCTAGATGAAGAACTCCTCCACGGGTTCCAGTGTTTGTGCAGCAAGGTGTGGCGGATGTCTCTCTGGGAGCGCCCGTTCTGCCTGTCCCCACGTCCTCTGTGGCTCTGGGAGGACGTGTCTCAGGTCCCTAGCTAGCGTCTGCAGAGCAGTTGGGCCCCCACCCGCAGCCCACCGCGGCAGAGGGCCCACGGCGCGCCCCGTGTCCACATCCATCTCTGGCTCCTCCTCTCCACCCAGCAGGAGGCGTACCTCAGGCGAGTCGGCGACCGCGGTTGGCTCGAGCGGGTTGACGGACAGCGCGGCGGGGCTGCTGCGCTGGGAGGAGTAGCAGGAGCTTCCCGGGGGTGTGCTGCAGGAACTACCGGAGTCCACGCTGCCCCCGCCCGCTCCATGGGCTCCAGACGGGCCATCCAAAGGCGGGTCCACGCGATTCCGGCCCAGCGCGCGCTCCTTCAGCCGGGACAGCCTGCTCGCCGGAGAGGCCGGCTGGACGTGGGTGGGCACGGGGCACCTGAGCAGGGCGCGAGGGGGTAGAGAGGGGCAGCTCAGGGGGAAGGCAGAGGTCTGCACTCGCTCAGATTGCCCTCCTCCTTTAACCTGTCGGGTAGAAGTCAAGGTCAGAATGGCTCATAACACAGAGCTGCATCTTCCTGCACTGCTGAACGAATTACTCAGACATGATTACAGAAACTTAAATGAGAGAGGTGTCTGATTTAAAAGAACATCTTGACAAATTATTTTAAAGTAATATTTAAAAATAATATAGTATGTATATTAAGTCCTCCTGGGAGTGAGGTTAACCATAACCTTGACACTTGTTCAAAGATGCTGTGTGGTTGCCATAGATACAAAGCACCACAAACTACTAAGCTCTAATAGGACAGTGGTGGAGGAAGTGTGTCAACGATGTGTTTCCTGCCAAATTAAGTACTTTTTTTACTCTCTTAAGCTGCTGAGTTTCAAACAGTTGCTGAATAAATTTGGTAAATGTTGCAGTTTTTCTGAGGATGACTCCGGTTTCAGTTTTGGTTTATCAGCAGTTATGAAAAAACTGTACCAGATGGATTTTTACAGGGAAATGTAACTTCACTACACAATCATGTAGTGTAATGAGACCTAATACTGAATAAACTGGTCAAATATATTCTGATATTGAATCCATTCTGAGGTTCTGAATCCATTCTGGGGTTTTTATACTTGAGGTTTACTGACTGTCATGACATCACAGCTGTAATTAGCGTAGTTCATGTAAACAGAACAGAGGCGGCTTCAGTTCCAGCATCAGTTGTTTTGTCTTTAGTGCATCAGAATGAACCCCTGCAGCAAAGGCCAAGACTCACTGACTGTCATCCAGGCGGTTGAGGTTTGCATTGGAATCTTGGAGTCTTGAAATGTGCTTAAATATAAATATTTCAAGCTGGGTGTAAAGTTTCAGTTTCTGGTGGTCGAACATCTTCTGTGTGGACGTGTGCTAGGCGATGCGTTTCCGGGAATGTTTTTAAAGAGCAATCGACCGTTTCTTTTCCATTTCTGAATGCTTTGTTGAGACAGAATAAGACAGAAGCACCACAGAGTTCATCCCTGCAGACGGACTGTGTGGATCCGTAATAAGAGAGAAGCACCATGGAGTTCGGCCCTGCAGACGGACTGTGTGGATCTGTAATTACAGCTCGTGTCATCCAGCGCTCCTCGTCTGCACAGTCTCCTAGGATCGGATCTGGCAGCTTCACCCAGGACAGAAACCACAACAACCTCACATGGTGAACCATTCACCATAAATCTAGACTCAAGACTGAATATTTACATATCAGGAAGGCAACACGGGAATCTGCGCTTAGCTTTCAACGAGATGGTTTTAAATTCACAAAAATAAATCCATGGGCCACATATTGTTGGAGAAAAACTCTGGGGTAGTTACTGCTGGCTCATGAAGCAAAGCAACGATATGCTCTTCAGCTGTGATACGCTCTTCAGGAGTGATACACTTTAGCAGTACAAGCATTTCCACCAACTGCCGTTATCCCGACTGCTGCTCTGTCAGGACATTCAGCAGGACCATGAGAGCTGCCTACCTGTCATGTGTAATAATCTTTCCAAAATCCAGAGGTTAGAACAGATTTAATGAAGCACATTAAAAATCTATTTCATAGCGAAACAGCAGTAAACCATCTTCTGTAACAAATACACCCTCCAGAAATAAAAGGTGGGAGAAAAGCGAAGGTTTTTAGTGCGTTTTTCATATGGTTCATGACCGTCTGAGGCAGAGCCGGGTGCAGTTTCCTTCCGCCTACCTGAAAAAGGATCTTGTTGCCGTCCAGGTCCTCAGTCTGCCAGCGGGTGGCGCTGATGGGCGAGCAGGGATTGGGCAGCAGGGGCACCAGCTGGCCCAGCTCCCCCACCCTAAACTGCAGCACGGCAGAACGACAGGGCTCGGCTCTGACCCCGGGGGGCAACTGCTTCAGAGCCAGCTGCACGCTCACTCCCCGCTCAGCCAGCACAGTGAACCAGCAGAACCCGGCCTTCTGCTCCTCGGCCCGCCTGCGCAGGATGGTCTCGTAGAGCCGCACGGCGTCCTCGAAGTTCTGGCAGCCGCTGTGCAGAGTGAGCCGCACCGCCTCTCCACCGCAGTGCACCTGTCGCACCGCCCATAGCGGCATTCCCACGCCCAGCCCGTAGAAGTCCCGGCTGGGCAGGAGGTACGGGCGCGGACGGGCGCTGTCGGGCGTGGCCCCCGCCCTGCCCTCGCTGTGGTGGTACTGCCAGGGCGGGCACTGGAAGAAGTCCAGGACCCTCAGGATACGCTCCTCGCCGTAGGCTTCGTGCAGGAAAAGGGTGACTGCCAACGCCGGGTGCGTGGCTGTGGGCGGAGACGGGTCAGGGGCGGAGCTACGCAGCGGGCAGGCACGTTCCGACACGTGCAAGAGCCGCAGGCCGGGCCACACCCACTTGAGGAGGCGGTCCAACGTGTGCTGGAGGAGGAGGGAGTCTCCAGGATTGGTCAGCAGATGCATGGCGACCAATAGCGGCTCCTGACCCAGGTGTGCCATGAGATCAACTAATTTCAAAGGACACAGAGAGGCAGAAGAGAGGCGAAAGAAAAGAGATCACTACGAAAAGTGCTGAAAGTATCAAAACAGGTTTAAAGTACCGCGGTATGCATAAGGATTTAAGATGTAATTTGCATAATGTGTACAATAATGTGTATAAAATATATTACAAAAATACATACATAAATATAAATTTAAGCAATAGCTAATAATAAAAATCCAATGAATGATTATCATAACATGTTTAGAAATAGTACTTACTGCTACTGCAAGACATTTTGCTGCAGTCCGATCTATAAACAAAAAAATAAATGAACAAAATCAGATTTCGTAGGGCTTTTTTCTCCTTCCAAAAACTGCCACTACCCGTCTAACATCTCTATCGCTAAAAAAAGTGCGACCTCTAAAGCGCGAGTCCTATACGGTCCTGGTCAAAACAGCCTTTTATTCTACCGAAGACATATTCATCAGTTATTCAGTATTTATCAGTATTTTAATCTCCGGAAACCTCCGTTTGCGTTTGTTCACACCGAAACATTTTTTAACCTACGTGGATGAATGTTTTCATTTGGAGTCAATTAAAGTGTGATGCATGAACTAAACCCATTGTTTCACCTCAGGGTCGGTATGATTAACGTTTTTGGCGTCTAAAACTTATAAGCATTATATTATTTTCTTGTTCAGCATTTTAACGTCCACACAGACAGCTAACTAACGCTAGACAACTTCCCACTTCATTATGAACACCGTATTCGCAGTTATAGCGCTTCCATCGCCCTCTTGGATACCACAAACAAATGATCAGCGATGTGCTTTTCAATAGCAGCCGAAACTGTTAGCTAGCATTTGGGCTAACTTACACTGCAGTCTCTGCTCCAGAGTCGGTGTTCTCGTCATCCATCCGATGAGGGAATATATACGATTTACGCAACATTATTCAACTGGTTCATTTACGCGTCTTCGGGGTTTTTTTTCCATCAAAACTTGCAATCAAGTGACGCACGAACTTTCCATAGTGGAATAACTGTGTAACGGAGCTGGTCTCGCCTGGTGTTTCCTACGAATCGATGTAGATGATTTTGGCATAGTCCTCTGGGTCTAATTCATCTCGTCTAGAGACGCTATCGCCAAAGAGAAACGTTCATATAAATGATCTTGTAAGCGTCGCCGACGGGCTGTGCGATGCAAAACCTTCCCCACGGCTCCGAAGTGTAGGCAGTACCTAGAGTCTTCTCGGAGAAAGGGTACCCCCAGTCTCTCGGACTGGGAATTACAATACGAGCAGCCATAAAGCAGATGGCTGTCGTCCCACCATTGGTTAAAACAAAAGGGTACCAGACGGGCCCGAGAAGATTTAATAGTACAGACAGGATAAGTTCATTAGGTATATGAATGACGAGTAGAAAACACGGCCAGTCTGCTAAACCCTCCCCATCCACTTTGAAAATGGAGGAAAATGCTCGCCTAATTGATTAAGGAGTGTTTGTATTTTGGTGGCTTTCTCGTTACCGTTACAACACAAAGGGTGATTCAAAGCAGCAAATCGATTTATTTTTTCTTCTTTTTCTACATTTAATAATGACGAAAACAAGGCCCTGTACAGTCCACTTCAGTGAGTACAATAACAATTATTTTACAATTTTTACACATTGAGACATGGTGCTCCTGAAGTTCCTTCTTTCGCTGGAAAAAACCCCCAAAAACAAACAACAACAACAAAAAAAAAAACTAAAAATGAATCCCCAACCCCTCTTATGAAACCTCATCAGAAGGACCATACAAAACATTTTAAGTTGTACATTTGGCCATGCCAAATAAGGAAAAACAAAGTTAAAATAAAGAGATGACCAAACCACTTCTATAAACCTCAAGAGTTATTCCACCCATCTTCAGAAATGCATGCTCTGAAACAGCCGCTACAACTACCCAACATCAACCTCCATTATAAGATCTTCTGCAGGTAGTCAGGAGTATGAAACAACCTGTACAACCAACATGGCGACAGAGACTACACACACAGTTACACCAGCCTTGGAAGGAGGGGGGGGGGAGAGAACCAAAAATAAATCTGGAAAAGTAGACGATTTTCCGTGTGAGCCGACTGGTCTTCTGGAGCCAGCCTACACCGGAGAGACGACGGTCTTCTTTTACTAAGTCACTCTGTTGTAATTCTAGGTCAGGCTTCAGTGCGACTGCACCACAGTTCTCCATCACAGAGACGGTCTTCTCGTCTACAGGCCCAAAGCTGAATCTGATCCAGCTCCATAGAGTGTTCTGGAAGGCTTTCGTGTGAATTGCTAAGAACTATTTCAATTGAGTCCGTACAGAAGGTTAAAGGTTAACTTCTCAGCTTTCCCCGGTAGCAATCCAAAAAAGGAAATAAATAAAGAGGGAAAAAAAAACCCTAAACAAAACAAAACAAAAAAAAAAAACACCACAAGAGCCTCCCAGTTCATGCGTGTTTCCAAGCCCCCAAAATAATGCTCTCTAAACCCCTTTTACTCCATGCCAGGTTTCATTTGAAATGCACGCCACATTTATGCTACGTAAGTGTACACTTTGCGGTCTTCTGGCGTTCTCGCCAAGTATTCCCTCTCAATGAGTCCTTCAATGCGCTTCTTAATCACCACAGGACTAGGGAGGAAGCGCGCCCGTAACTGCTGAGTGACCTGCAGAGAAGGGGAAGAAAAATGCTTCATGATATAGATGCTGCAGCTCACATAGCTGCTTCAGCTCCATCACAATGTCTCGCCTTGCAGTGAGCAGGTCAAGTGGAAACTGCCCAATCCAGATTCCAGGCCAAGTTCAATAAGAACCAGCTTCTCCGAGACGTAAGTGCACAGCAACCTTGAGGTTAATCTGACCTGCAGAAGGTCCTGGTTCAGAAGGTCTCAGTGTTCAGTTCACTACGCTTTGGATGAATTTCAGGATGATACAAGCACAACCATTCTGCAATTATGATTTACCAAAAGATAAATAAAATAAAACTCTACACAGGGCTTGTTCTACACAGGAAACCAAAGGGCTTGTTCTGTGCGTTTGATTTTCTTCAGTGTTTATTAGTTGTAATCTGCTGTACAAACCAAACAGCCCTTTACCCTGCTCTGTTCTGATTTAGCCAGGGTTCAGCCTGGTGGGATTCCGTTTAACACAGGAATACGACTGATCTGATCTGTCAGAGAGTACGGATCCCTTCAGAGGATCCGTCGGGGACGGTTGGTGTGTAAACGCACCTCTGCCACCAGGACGTTGTGCTGCATCTTCTTCCTGGACTTCATGATGCGAACGATCGCTGCCTCGATCTCGTGTTTCCGGTCATCGTCCACTTTCTGTCGCGTCTCTTTCCTCTCGGGGTCCGATTCGCCCTGCTTAGCAGCAACTGGGGACAAGGCAGACAACGCAAACACACGAGATGAGAGGCAGCACGATCTCACGGGTCTGGACCATGTTCTCTGTAGGAAACCGACAAATGAATCATCAGAAGGGTACTTGGAGTCCACCAGCACCTGTCTGGATCTTGACTCTGTGCAGTTTGGACGTGAACTGGTCGTTGACTGTAAACGCATGACCGTTCTCCATCTCCTTTGATTTGGGCTCCTTGGTTAGGACCCTCTGCGTGGGCTTCCCACACGCCAACGACTGCAGCGCCCGCACCAGCTCCCGCTCAGGAATATCCGTCTCCTGCTGGATCTCCTGCGGTCAGGCCATGGGGAAATAAACAGAAACCATGTAAGAGCTTCTGTGAAAGCGTGCAGGAGACAGCCTCCCTACATGAACAGCACGCAGTGGGGGCTTGGAGGGCACTACCTCAAAGGTGGACTTCTCTCTGTTGTTGAAGAGCATCAGGATGGTCATCTGGAAGGTGGACACCTGCAGAATGTGCTTCCTGGTGTTGGAGCCCGTCACCTGAGCACCTCCCACGCCCATGTCAGAGCCGTCCTCCTGGTGAGGAAGAGGACAGTGAGATAACAACTCAGGCCTGAGATTTGATTGGCTAACACAGTCAGCGCTACCTTTTTGATTGGCCCGTAGAAGGTGGCGTTGAGGTCAGCCGAGCCCATGTGGTGCTGCAGTGTGAGCTGCCTGCCACTGTGCTTCGCCAAGTAAAACCTGCACAGCAAGACAGTCCAGGTACATACACCGAACTACACTACCCACAATTCCTAGGCTCTCACTTGACCTGGAAACATTTGGCTTGCAGTAATTTATGAAATTAAACTAGCCATTTCAAGACTGGATTGTGTACCTTCTAAAGACCTCGAACGCATGCCTCGGTGAGGGGGGGATGTTGCATTTGGGGGTGGCTGACTGAGTGGGCCAGTAACCTGTGGTCAAGACCCTCACTGTGAGGTCAACGCCTCCCAAAGACACCTAGAAAGGACAATACAAAGACTTGTATACCAGGAGACATCCTGAGTTCCTCCACTGCAAAATGAACCACGACCACGACCAAGGTGTCTCCAGTCATACAGTGTTACTGTACTACTGTTAAAGGTGGTGTGTGTTGGTTCCTCACCCCTGTAGACTGCAGGTGCTGGCGGAACTCGTCCATGGTTGTGTTGGAGATGCTCATGTCCCGGAACATTCCTTCCAGTTTAGATGTGAACTGACAACCACACTCCGTCTACAGAGAGAGAGAGAGAGAGAGAGAGAGAGAGAGAGAGAGAGAGAGAGAGAGAGAGAGAGAGAGAGAGAGAGA